>JASDQU010106823.1:84770-109876 GCA_032191745.1 Picea mariana | reverse complement strand
CTCCTTCCTTTTCTTTAGCTTGGGACAATGATTCTTGTAGTGACCATACTTTCGACAGTTGAAGCATTGTACTTCTGAAATGTCTTTCTCTTGATTTGGCTTCCTCCTTGAACCAAACTTCCTTTTGTTCCTGAAGTTCTTGAATCTTGTTGTGAAGGCTTGATCATCGTACTTCTTTTGGGGTTTGTCTTTTGCACTGATCCTTGATTCTTCTTGAGCACAGCAAGTCCAAAGTTCTTCAAATGTCGGATACTCCTTTCTTGTGTTCATGCTTGCGACAAATGCATCCCACGTCTTGGGAAGACCATTGAGTACTATGTTTACCAACTCCTTCTCTAAGATGATCTCTTCAATAGCTTGTAGTTTATCTCTTAACTAAGAAATTCTCACAAAGTATGATGTTATGCTTTCATCATCATTCATCTTCATGTCACAGAGCTCATTCTTCAGACTCATTACTTGTCCAATGTTTCTAACTGAGAAGAGGTTTGTTATGGCATCTTACATCTTCTTCTATGAGTCAAGATGGGAGATGTAATGAGTCAAGATGGGAGATGTAGGGTATCAAGTGGTCTTTTATGGATTCCACTATGATACTCATAGAATTAATGTCATCATCTTTGAACTTCTCCATAGCTGCAACATTTTGCGGTTCCTTCTCTTTCCCTTCTTCAAACTCTGGTTTCACGATATCCAGCACTTTATTCTTGGCAAGGATGAGGTCAATCCTTGTCTTCCATGCTCTGAAGTTAGAGGCTCCATCTAACTTGTTCTCTAACTTCATAGAATAAGTCATGGCTTCTTTGACTTGGTCAAACCCTAGATTTGACCACAAACTCAAACTTCACGTATTGGCTTGCTGAGAGTATCAGAAGATGCGCTAGGCTAGAGCGCACTGATCTATCTAGATATTAGGTCAATCCATTCACTTAATGTTCCTCAGCAAGAGGATTAGGGTTTCTGCAACTGCTCCTGCTAGTAACCCTAGCGGCAATGTCTTGGAAGTTGCTTTTGCTAGTGACCCTAGCGGCAGTTCCTCAACGAGCTCAATATTCTAGCGGTTATGTTTCCTTCCAGGGTTTAGACTGAATGAAGGAGGTGTGGGCCCATAACCTGTTAGAATATGAAAGATGTGTGCTCATTTTACCATGGACAATACCCTTGTCACCCAACCATAGGCTGAAGCCATCCTTCGAGCACCTTAACCTTGACAGAGAATCATTCCGGAAGCAAACCCTAGGCTAGATATCCAAACAAAGGGTAGCGCACCTTTCCCTAAGGATAGCGCACCAACAAGAGCTGATCAAATAGTCCAAACCCTAGCTAAGAGATAGTCCAAGCCAAACGTGATCTGCTAG
This sequence comes from Picea mariana, assembly GCA_032191745.1. Classification (NCBI taxonomy): domain Eukaryota; kingdom Viridiplantae; phylum Streptophyta; class Pinopsida; order Pinales; family Pinaceae; genus Picea; species Picea mariana. The sequence goes on along the minus strand of JASDQU010106823.1, from coordinate 108,518 downwards.
CTGCAGCAGCTGCAATGGCAACTCTCATCAAACCTGCACACAAGACTGGGCACTGCAATTCTGAGACTGCCTGCCAGAATGAGAACTGGCCTCCTGTATTTATACTAATTATGGCTAACTGCCTGGGCCAACTTCTCATTCTGGGTATCTGTCTATTCAGTATATATTATTATTTATGGCCGACTTCTTCTCTTGGAGGCTAATAACCTAATATAAATTATCTTCTTGAGCCGACAAGTCTTCTAGGGTTATTAGCCAACTCATTAGGGTTTCTTCTTGCTTCCCGGAGTATTCTATCCTTCTCAGGTTTATACGTGGAGGTAAATACCTCCCGCAGCTACCATAATATCAACAGTGTCTACGTTTTCTCATTGAATAGAGAAAAATACATTTTCTCTTATACATAGAAAATACAACAACCTAATTTACCAATCAAATGAAAAAAAAATAATATGTGTATAGACTTAAAGAGGTAGGCATTGCTCATGCTTTAGTGCTTGGACTTTTGGATCATCTCTTAAGTCCACCAAGAACCAGTCCGAAGTATTGCAATCAATATGAAGCATATGGGAGCCTTTCTCTATCAGTTCAGGGTAGGACTGTTGATCCTAAGGACTAAATAAAATTGGTAACATAATGGTGCTTTCCATCCAAACTTAATTGGATCATTTGTGGTACTCCCCTCAACCATTTACCCTGAGAATATATATTCGAGGTATGTTAAAGGATTTCCCAATTTCTTATGTATTTGTAAGTGCATGGGCAATGTTGTTCTCAATGAAAGCAAAAAGAAAAGTACAAAATGATACAACACTAATTTATGGTCTTAAGAGGTATGTGAAACTTTCTTGGATAGATTTAAACAAAAGTGTTTTAGTTGTTATGATATCTCACTAAGGTAATTTCGTTCAATAATGATTGGCTTGGCAGACTTGCACACACCTTCGCGAAACCCTAATCCCTGGCTTGGAGTCTTGCCTGCAGTCGTCATGTCGGGGGTAGCCCCCTCCTGTTTTTGAAGCTAAAATTGCAGCCTTTAAGCAACTGATCGGCTCCCTGGGAAATCCTTCAACATGCCCTACACATACTTAATTTATTAAAAAATTAGATACTATCCTTGAAGTCGTGATCCCTCAAGTTGCTTGCTCTAGATCCCTCTCATTTCTAAAAAAAGGACTTATCAACCAATTTACAGGACTTTGGCCTTCCCCCAAACAGTTTGATATTTGGATTGCTCGAAACTGGAAACCATTAATCAATGGGAAAAAGAGCATATTTTTCTATGGTAAGGGTTTTTATATTTTTTACTTTGAGCTAAAGGAAGATCGATATCTCATTTTTTGTAGTGGTCCTTACTTTACGGCACCAGGGGTCTATACCTAAATCAATGGACCCCATACTTTGATTCAAAAAGTGACGTGCCTACTGCAGTCTCATTCGAGGTCCACTCTCCTCATCTGCCTTTCCATTGTTGGGGGGATGTTTCTTTAAAGAGCATTGGAGACACAATAGGAAAATATATTGACAGATATGAACCCAAATCTGCAATGTTCTCATGCGCTTGAATTTATGTTGAAGTGTATATGGAAAAAGGGCTTCTTGAAGATATCAAACTCTCGTTGCATGATTGGACCCACATTCAAAAACTAGACTATGAGCAAATCCCTTTCAAATGAAAAATGTGTCATGAATATGGGCATTTTGCAAGAAATTGTCCAAAGAACAAGCAAGAAGTGACTGAAACAGGAGAAGCACAAGAAGAGGGTTGGAAACAAGTAAGAAAGAAAGAAAACATTTGTTGAAAGGGAGGCTCAAAGAGCAGAGAGGCAATTCCAACACAAAACACCAACTTTGGAACAATAGAGCACAAAACCAAATCCTCTGAAGCAAATCAAGGCCCTGATTGGTCTTTGCTCAAAGGGAAAACATTGATTCCAACAAATTCATTTGAGGCACTTGGAGAATCCTTTGTAGGTGGTGAAAGGATCAATGATCCCACGCCTCTAGTCTCCCATGAAGATGTACCTCCATTGCACCCCATGCAAGAAATGGATCCGGTTGGGGAGGAATCAGGAGAAGAGGAAAATTTTCAAGAAGCAAACATCGAAGAAATCCAAGACACAAAACTACCAGACCCCCCAAAAAGAAACAAAGCCAAAGGAACAATGCGGTTAGACATGGAAGAAGGTGAAATCAAAATAGAAAATATCAGAAAATTAGGAAGGCACACAAACAAATATGTTAGGGAAGACAACGCGAACAAAGAAAAAGCACTTGCAAAGAAACATTCCATTGAAATCTCACTCGATAATGCACGAAAGAGAGGCGGAAATAGGAGTGCAGATCATCCTATCCCCAGTGGATGGATCCCCTCCACTCATCATCAATAAAATTCCTCTCATGGAATTGCAGAGGCTTCGGAAGTAACTCCAAGGTCGAAGCTCTTAAATATCTTGTCAAATTAGAGAAGCCATGTGTAATTCTTCTCCAGGAAACGAAAATGGAGGACTCCTCAGCGTTAGAACAAGCTAAAAAATCTCTCCAAATAGGTTAAGGAACAACCATAAGCTCAACAGGCGCCTCAGGAGGTATCTTGACTCTCTGGGATTCACAAACTTGGAAATAAGAGGTAACCTTTTGTGCTAATCATTGGACTCTCACTGTTTTAAAGCATAAATACACTAACTCAAAAATTTCCCTTATAAATATTTACATTCCAAATAGATACTTAGATAAGATAGAATTTTGGTCTTCTCTATTTGCAATCTGAGATTCTTTGGATATGACCTCAATAGTGGCAGGTGGTGATCTTAACTCCTACCTTTACCAGACAGAGAAGAGGGGCGGAAGTCGGGTGAGAAACCCCCAAAGTGAAAAATTATATAATCTCATCTTCGAATGGGACCTTTAGGATATTCGACCCCTAAAATGGAAATTCACTTGGAATAATCGTTGGGCTGGACTGAACCATATATCAGCCTAGCTGGATTGATTCCTCATTAGCAACAGATTTCTTCTCTCCCCCTACAACATTTCTTCATGTATTATTCCCTCTACCATTTCAGATCATAAACCTATCTCCCTCCATCTCTCCCCTCCCCAGAACTTAGGGCCTCTTCCCTTCATATTCAATCCCCTTTAGCTCGACTCCCCCCTCATCCCTAGCCTGGTTCAGCAAGCCTGGTCGTCTCCCATCAGCAACTCTTCAAATTACGTTTGGGAAAATAGTCTTAAAGATGTCAAACAAGTGCTTAAGGAATGGGATAAATATACCTTTATTCCCCCAAATAAAGAAAATCTAGACTTTCAGAGTTAACAGATATTTGACGAATAATAGAAAATGAAGAAGTAATTTAGGAAGCTCTAAATAGGGAAAAAGAATCATATCAGAACCTCCACTTCGCAATGAGAAGAGAAGAGGAACATTGGAGATCAAAATCTAGGATTTTATGGTTAAGAGTTGGAGATTCGAACACTTATTTCTTCCACAAACAGGGACAACAAAGAAGGAAAAATAATATAGTATCAAAGATCCAATTAGAGTACAAACAAATCATTGAAAACTTCAATCAAATTAAATTGGCATCAAGCCAACACTTTGCATATTTATATTCCCAATGAAACCAAGAATAAAATGAAATATCCACCCAAGAGATGCTAGAGCATATTCCACAGAGTATAACAACGGAAGACAATGAACTTCTTACTTAAGAAATCCTAGAGGAATAAATACTCCAAGCTATAAGGAGCCTTCATTAAGACAAATCCCTAGGTCCATACAGATTCTCTATCAAATTCTACAAACACTTTTGGGGTTTAATTAAACATGATCTCCAACGCATGTTAAACTATACCCTTTGGAAGAAGAAAGTGGGTGGAGCTACTAACTCAATTTTATTGGCCCTCATTCTAAAGGAGACGAACCCATCTAATTTCTCCAGATTTTGGCCAATATCTCTATGCAATTCTTCTTATAAAATTCTAACTAAGATTATTGCCTCGAGACGAAAAACCCCTTCTCTCGAAATTGGTTTCTGAAAATCAAGGCAGGTTCATGGAAAATAAACAAATCACTGAAAATATAATTATAGTCCAAGAAGTTATTCACTCCAGCAAGGGAAGCAAAGTAAAAGGAATGGTGCTCAAATTAGATATGGAAAATTCTTTTGGTCACGTAAAACACTCTTTTCTTTCAAAGGTTTTAGATCAATATGGATTCTCCTTTGAATACATAGACTGGATTAAAACTTGTATTGGCTCCCCATGGATAGCCCCGATGATAAATGTTTGTCCGATGCATTTTTTCAAATCAAACAGAGGGAGAAGGTAGGGCTTCCCTTTGTCACCCTCTCTTTACAGTCTAATGGCAAATTCTCTAAGTCGTAAACTGGAAGAGGAGAACAGACTCGGACGTCTCCACGGAATCCAAATTGCTCTAGGAGTCAAAGAAATAAATCATTCCCAATTCACTGATGACACTCTTCTCCTTGAATTCGCCTCCCCTATCATTGTGAGGAGGTTCAAACGGGTTTTGGAAAACTTCTTAAATGCTTCAGGAGGGAAAATACATATCAGCAAAAGCATAATCCACGGATGGAATATACCAGGACATCATCAAGATATCATCTCTAGAATATTTGGCTTTCCATTAATTGTTAATCGGAAATCCTTTAACTATCTTTGCATGCCCATTTTTCAAATCCTCACCTCTTCACAGTACTGGAAAACAATTTTGGACAAATTAACCAGCAGAATTCAAAGTTGGGGTGCTCACTGGTTAAATCCGGCAGGTAAAATCGTTTTGATCAAATCTATTTTGTCTACATTAACAATTTTTTTGTGTGCAGGTCTACTAGCACCTAAAGGAATCCTTGAAAAAATCTCAAAAACTCTTTGAGGATTTCTATGGGAAAGGGGGAAAACAAACACAAAAAAATTACATCTTTTCAACTGGACAACCATGTATCAACCAACTGGCAAAGGAGGATTGACAGTTTGTAACCCTTCTCTCATGAACATTGACCTAGGAACAAAGATGGTTTGGAACCTCATCTCCAGACCCTTGGATTGATGGAAGCAAGTTATTTTGGCCAAATATATTGGCTTTCCCCTAATTTTCAGCCTGGATACCCCCCTTCCCTCCTCCAACGACTCTCCAATATGGAAATTGTTAATAATGGCAGCCCCTCTTATTCAAACTAAGATTTCTTGGGCTCCTGGGAATGGCACCCTCATCAATGTCTGGACAAATAGCATTATGGGAAGGGCACCCTTGGAAAAAATTGAAATTCTTAACCCCCTCAAACTTTGGTGCATCTCTAATGGCTACTCCAAGCTCCAAGATTTTTCTAAATGGACAGTAAATGGCCTTTGGCAGTCTTGGAAAACTTTATCACCCCCTGATCAGCTCCTCCTCTTCTCCTTATTATCTTTGAGAAACTTCTTGGATGCACGCCACTCAACTCACATTGCAGAGATTCTTGTTGCTGGGGTATAGCACATTATTCAGTCAAACTAGGATATTCTAGCCTTCTTGCAGATTATCCAGGGCCACCTCTCTCCAATATTTGTTCATGTGTATGGTTTGGGCCCTCTCTCCCAAAAAAAAACGCTTTCACCTGGGTCATGATACATGGGAAAATTCTTACAGTTGATAATCTTCAGAAGCGAGGCATGGCTGGCCCATCCAGATGTGCCCTCTTCATGGCTTCCAAGGAAACAATTCAGCATCTATTTTTTGAATGCCCCTTCACCGTGCAAGTTTGGGATCTCATGCTCACTTCCCTTCATCCTAAATTTCATCCTCCTTCCAATTGGAATGATATGTTTGTTCATTGGACGCAAAGATATGCTAGCAACTTCAATAAAAAAACTTATCTTTGCAAGTCTTTGGATGTAGATTCCAAAGTTCACCTGTTGGGGAATTTGGTTAGCAAGAAATAAGGCCATTTTTCAAATTAAATATCTTACCCCCCAATGGATTCAAACACAATCGACCAGCCAATTCCTCTTAATCCAGAGCCTCAAATGCAACACTCCACCCACAACTGCATCCAAATGCACCTTTGGTCCCAACAATGGTTCAAGCAGAAAATCTAGACCCAGAAGCAGCTCAGGAGCTTGAGATCCAACAACAGAACGAGGTGGACATAAATCTACATTGGCATTAGTTTGCATGATTAGCAAAGTTTTGTACTTGTTCTACTCTTTTGTAGCCATATTTCCTTGGAATTTTCGTATAAACAACATTAGTTTAAATCAGAAAATACAGACAGGAATAGGGACAGAGACATCAAGTTTTTTTTATACATTTTCAGCCTATGGGCATTCTGTAATTCTGGCCTTTTTTGGAGAAATATAGGCCCCTTTCTAATATAATTATACATGTTTATGTTATAAAAAAAATAATGATTGGCTTGGCTTAATGAATCTAGACAAAAAAATAGACATGTGTAGAGGAGAGTATAGTACTACATACTTGAACATCAAAAATGTCAGATTGCCATGGTTGTTCATCCTCCTTAATTATTGTTACTTGGATTCCCTTTCGTACCAGACCTCCTACCCAAACTTTCCCAGTCAAGACAGGCTTTGCAAGATCTTTAATGTTGTAATACAGATATTGATCAAGTAAAGATGGGATTTGCAGGATCTTTAATGTTGTAATAAAGATATCAATCATCAAAGAAAATTACGAGATCAATTATTAGCCCATGCATTTATGGCAGAATCCAATTTTGAACCTTGAAAGATGGCACTATTACTAGAACCTAATAATCACAAGAAAACCAAAACACATAAACAAAATGTAGCAATAACACAACAAGGCAAATTCAGAAAGATATTTTTCCTTTGATCTCAAATAAATAGCACCATCAATCAGTTCTCATAACAGTCGCATTTTGCAATGGTCGTGATAAATTTCTCTAACACTAAGCATAAAATTATGGAAGGATATAGTTTATCTTCAACATTTTACTTTGTATGACAATAAGATTGTATCGCATTATAAAGTGCAAAAGTGATAACATTTAGGATCGCGAGTGGCGTTATCTTTGAACTCAAAAGTTTAAAAACAATTACATATTAGCAAAAGAATCTACAAAAAAGTATTTTAAATTTCTATTTATAATAGAATGAACATTGAAAAGGTGTTAAAAGATATAAAGAGATGCTTTGCAGGATCTTTAATGTTGTAAAAAAGATATTGATCATCAAAGGAAATTACAAGATCAATTATTAGCCCATGCATTTATGGAAAAATCCATTTTTGAACCTTCAAAGATGGCACTGATACTACAACCTAATAATAACAAGAAAACAAAAACACATAAACAAAATGTAACAATACCACAACAAGGAAAATTCAAAAAGATATTTTTCTTTTGACCTCAAATAAATAGCATCATCAATGAGTTCTCATAACAGTCACATTTTGCAATGGTCGTGATAAATTTCTATAACACTAAGCATACAATTATGGAAGGATATAGTTTATCTTCAACATTTTACTATGTATGACAATAAGACCGTATCACATTATAAAGTGCAAAAGTGATAACATTTAGAATCACCAATGATGTTATCATTGAACTCAAAAGTTTAAAAACAATTACATATTAGCAAAATAAGCTACAAAAAAAGTATTTTAAATTTCTATTTATAAGAGAATGAACATTGAAAAGGTGTTAAAAGATCAGAAAACATGCTAACAACATTTGCATCTATTTTACTACTACTTTTGTACTGATGATACTAACAATTGCAGTAGGTATGTATAAACGAAACCTTGCCAAGATCGAGATTCACATGGTACAGTTAAGTACATTATTTTATTGTATGGTGTATGCATAAATGGTATAAAAACCTAACAATTCATACCTAATAAACACGAACCTAAAGCATGTTCATTAAGTTCCATGAACTTCAAGATATTTGACAATGCCACTGAGCTCCTTCCACGACCAGGACATTTGGATGGTGTGAATGCATTCTCAAATGTTTGTACATGTAAGGTATGTCTTCTCATGCACATTGGCTGAGCATGAGTCTTGAGCTTCTACATTTGAGGATTTGTACTTGGCAGTTCTAGCAAGCTTGATATTCATAGTTTATTACATGTCACCATAATTCCATGGTAGCAATTGACATGGGCTCTTATATTTGTGACATGTCAATTTCAATCTAATTAGGTAGCTTTTTGAAAAAGACAGTGGGCCAAGTTAATTCATTTTATGTTATGGGATGCAACCATGTGTACCAGAAAGGAAGGTGTTGTAAGAATATATTAGACACACACCATATGTTCTAAGAGACAAGAAGTGGGTGAGTATGGTATTGAGATACAACAAGAGTGTGAAATATTTGCAGGGTTAGACTAATTTTAATTTCTAATGGCAAGCCAAGCGAGTAGAGTGGGTTTATCCCTAGCCCTGGTCATATTGATTTGTGTCTTAACATTTTATGTTGGCCGACCTCTCTATTGGAAGCTCTCCACCACACCGCATGCGGTCCCCATGCTTAATGGCAAGCAAAGCGAGTAGATTGGGTTTAATCATGGCCCTGGTCATATTGATCTGCATCTTAGCATTTTATGTTGCCGCAGTCTGCTTTAAAACAACTGAAATCCCTAATTGTAAAATACATTGAAACATTATTATTAAAACAATTATTGAAAAAAATGTTCACTTAAACATTCCCTGAATAATAGTTAACATTGAGATTAATAGCTATGGGTGTAAAACTAAAGTAAAGAAATTGTAAAAGAATTTAATACTATAGATAACACCTACCATTTAAGAATGACATTATTAAAACATTTCATCTCATCTGAAGCTTCAAGAATATTTTTTTGAAAAAATGGAAAAATTTATTAACATATTGTAAAAGTGATTGCATATGATATACAAATATTTTTATTTTTATGTTTTGAGAATGTAATTTAATACATCATGAAGTAGGGTTTTTTGAAATCAATAAAAGCTTCAAGGTTCATCCCTAAAATTTAGAAGTCTAGCATTCGCATACTTGTGGAGAACTGTAAGGATTTAATATAACTTTTAAATTAGTTATTCGAACTTGAACATATTTTTTGCTCTAGTGAGGTAAGGATCGATATAAACTCCAAAGTATTTGTGACTCAAGTGCGGCAAGTAGCTATTTTCCAACTCCAAATAGAAATGAACTTTATCAAGAACAATGCAACAACAGTACACAAAAACTCCAATTCCTATCCCATCCGAAAGAAACATTAAAAACAAAATTTTGGGGGAAAATTGAAATAATATATCCACAAACCAAAATAAAATGAACTTTCAAAAAATCAAAGTAATTATGTTTAAATGAGAAATTAAAAAGGATGGAGGGAAGTGGAAGTCACCATCCATACAACATTTGTTATAATTATGAATTATACTTACAAATTATGCTTTTTTCTTTCCATTAACATCTATTGTGGAAATGTAAATACACTTGCAAAAGAATGTATTGTTAATACTAAAATTTAAATAAACATACCTGCCACTGAGATTCTGAAATATGTTAAAAAAAAATCATGCAGCCTATGGCGGTTTATTAAGTTTTATGTGATAATGAGCCAAACCATTGATCCTAACATTTATTTATAGACTGGAGGATTGGGATGCTCATGGAATCTTTGTATACCGAAGGACGCAATGCTATCTACTTTGGGTCGCCGACAGAAGCACAAGGACCTCAAGTCTTCTAAAGTCAAGTGTGGGGCATTACAACTACTTATGGATTTCCTGGGCCTTGGTTTAGGATAAACAACTTCAACCGTCTCTCTTGTTTCTACTTCTGGTCTTTCTTTAGTGCGTTTAACATGTGTTGACATGATTTTGACGTGCGATCGTGGCCCCCATAGCCAGAAGAAATAGGAGGGCAGGGAATTCAAACACCGGTACAAGTCCCATCACAATTATTGATGAAGAGTGTTCCTTCTTTAATCACTTCTCTGGTGAATTTCTCGGTGAAGTACATCTCTTACCAACACAAATCCCCTCTTACCATCTCACTAAAATGCAAAGTATTCCTACGACAAGTCGATCACCAGTGTGTTACTACTTGGCTATAGAGCTTTCAACCTTTGTTGCAAACAAAACAACTAAAGTGTCATTATAAAATCCACGAATTATAAATAATTAAACAATGTGAACCCATGTGTCTTGAGGAGGACAGCGATCCTTTCACGTGTATGAAGGATTGCATGCAGGATATGCAACTTGGAGAAAGCGCCTTAAAAAGGGAAATCTCTATGAAATATAAATTAGCCCATCTATCTTTATTATTTACATATGGATTAATCTCTTACTCCACGTGGAAATTACTCTCTAGTATCATCTTGATTCCTTGGCTCTACCTGATCACCCACCTTTCTTATCGCTAATGCTCATCTCATTAAGTCGCTTGGTCATCTTCATCCATTTCTATTTGGGGATATGATCACCACAACTCAAGCTTCTTCCTTCTTCTGGGGGATGGAGAACTTGCTTCATGGGGTGAGTCATACGGTTGTAGGATAAATTGATAATTTTCATTGAGCTTCCCGAGTTCCTGGTTGATGTTCTACAGAACATTGGCATTTGAATTCTTAGGCTCATCCAAAACCCTTGCCATTGTTTCTTTGTTATGCTAGTGTACATCTAAGGTGTGGGAGAAGTAGGTCATGCGGTTGCATGTACAACCACTATTAGGAACAATGTCTTCTAGTTCTACTTCAATCTTGACATGCCTGGTATTCCTTCGTTTCTCTCTGGCTTCATTACGTTTTTGACATCCTGTAATTTCAGCTATGTTTTCTCTCTTAGTTTTTATTACAATAATTTATTGTCATTTGTCCTTTTTACATTATGAACAATATTTTAAATTTCTTCATCTTCCCATATTCAAAATTTCAAGCATCTCTGTAGGGTATAGTATATTTCCCAATACATGGTAGGAGTGTAGGCATATTACTTAGCGTCTACGTCCTTAGGTAAATAATAAGGTTTTGGGTTGTTCGTGAGGTTTTCAAACCCAGCATAACCCCGAGGTAGGGTACTAAGTACCCTCTGCCATCCATTGCAGCAGAGTCGTTTAATGAGCAGGGGTGGAGATCATTAGTGGACATCACAAAATCCCCACTTAGACCTCATGGTTCAATCATGATCTGACATACAAAGAAGGACCAAAAGAAACAAGACCTAAGGCAAACAGAAGCAACTAAAGTGGTTGAAAATCAAATACTATATGGTTTTAATATTTTTAGCTTGGTGAGTCGATGCACCTGTTGCTGCCACGAATTGTTTCAACTGCCTGATTGAGCCTTAGCTAATTGAATTATTTTCCCCACTTGTAAGATCGGTCAGGGTAAACCTAAATATCCTAATGACGATTACGTCAGGAGGCTTCCCAAACCACAACCTAAACTAGGTCCAGGTTTCTCAAGCTTCCATCTTCTAGCCCACAATGACAAGGCCATTTGAATGTCTTTTAACACCCGTTCATGATAACTCAAATCATGTGGGCTGCCAAACTGATTTTCTATCCAACCTCGTTTCAGTTAAGCGTCGATTCAAGAAGAAACGTCTCGATTTTCTATCCATCGAGTGATGGTAATGAGAGAAATTTGTCTCCCTAACAAAGTATACCACTCCCAAGTTTCAATCCCCCAATGCACCATTCTACCCTTTCAATATTATACAAGCTTTTCTATGTGATGCAGGAGCATCGCTAGAAAAGCACAAGCGGGAGACAGCTGGGTGCATTAGCGCGTATTTTGAAATGTTTTGAATTTCAAAGATCACTGTATTAATGTAATATCTGACAAAACTTTTGAGTCATGAATATCTTTAATGATAGGAGGCTGAGCCATCGCGTAAGATTGATGGGGAGATGTATTTTGTTTAATGCGAAAGATTGCAGCGCGAATCTAGAGCTTTTGCTCTCATCTGTGTGACTCAATATTTATTGTAATAGATGTTAAGTAGTTGATAGCATTTAATTCTGATAAGATAGCGTAGAGTATTTGGAGGGAAAGGCTCGAAGAGCACCCCTTTTGTATAAAGCTTTGTAATATTACCCAGTAGTGGTTGTTGTTGGAAGGTTGTTGATAGAAGATAGTCGATTAATAGTGTATATGTTAAGGAGTAGTGAAGAATAGTGTATGAATGTATGTAAGTTTCAATTGAATGAATATAACAGAGGAATATTGTCCCAAAGGTGTGTGATTGTTGTGTCTATCTCAATGATTGAATGGTAGACTTTCTATTATTTTTCAATTCTCTGTTATTTCTTGTTCTTGAATCCATGACTGCATTTGCATTGTTGAATGTATGAATCACTATGAAGAGTGAATAAGTTTCAATTGTTTCTCTTCATTGAGTGAGTGCAAGGTGTGCATAGTGTCCGCAATGAGTGCGTGATCGAGTCTGTTTCGACTTGAAGCTCAGGAGAGTTAGCGTGAACTTTATGTGTGCAAGGAGTGCATCGATGTCCGCAAGGAGTGCGTGATAGAGTTTTCAGACTCGAAATCTCATGAGAGGTAGTGTGATTCCAGTCACGAGAGACAAAAGCGTTTGGAGAACAGTTGCAAGTAGTGTGAAGCCATCCACAAGGAGAAGTTAAGTTGTGGATGAAAAATTGTTGCAAGGTGTGCACAGATCGAAATTTTAACTAAGTGTCGAAGGAGGTGTTCAGAGGAACCAGGGGAAACCGAGGAAGTAAAGTTCAAAAGGGAGAGTGGTGGAAATTCTTCAAGGGAAGAACTCCCTGAATTCTTCACTGAAAATCAATGGATGAGATTCATTCCAAGAGGAGGGAGGTGAATGATTCCAGACCGTCAGATCTGGGAAATCTACGTGAAGGATAGTCGAGAAGTTTTTCAACAGTTTGGAGTTTGAGAAGTTTGAAGGCTTGATGAAAGTGAAGTCGCAAATTCCGAAGTCGCGAATGGATTTCAGCCATTGATCGCGAAAGAGGCACGTGGCAAGGGATTAAGGAATTTGGGAATCAGAAGTCTGGAGGTTCCCGGGCAAGAAACCTAGAGTTTCGTGAAGTCGTGAAACCCGAACCATAGTGGGGCCAGCAGACTTGAGGAGACGCGTGGCGATAGCTCAGAGATTCAGAGTAGTGCATTTCGGGAAGAAGAGAAGGAATAGTTCAGGATATCCCTAAAGCCCGAGTTGCGAAGGGGTATACCCACGGTCATAGTCATGGTCACCAGGAGGAACAAGGGACCCAAAGAGCCACTTCAACTCAGTATTTTAAACGATCCAAGACTGGGAGGTCGAGCAGCCCTTTGGAGGGAAGGGGGTCTGCGCCAGAGTGGTATCAGAGCAAGTTCAGAATTGACTTTTGTAGGGAGAAAGGTAAACTAATATCGATGAGGGGTATCAGAAATGTCAGCACAATGCCTCCTAGAAGACGTGCTAAGTCACCTGTAGCCAACGAAGCTATGGAAAGAGAAATAAGAGAACTGTGTGCGGGGATGGATTCCATGGATACAGCACAAAGGAGAGCGCCTGATGCTGGAGACGTCAGCGAAGCAGAAATTGAAGAAGTAGAAGTAGAAGAAGTTGTAGTTGAGGATGTTGTGGAAGAACATTTGTTGAAAGCGGTTGTCAAATTGGGTGCCAGAGCGAAGATTGACATCCCTGTGTATGAAGAAAATTTAGACACAAAAGAATTGTTTGATTGGATATGAGCAATGGACAAGTATTTCAACTATGAGGATGTTGAAGAAGAGAAAAAGGTAAAACATGTTGTCACTAGGTTGAAAGGACATGCAGCACTGTGGTGGGATGAAATATAGGCCAACAGAAGGAGCAAAGGAAAAGGAAAGATCAAGAGTTGGGATCGAATGGTAATCAAGCTAAAGGAGAAATCCATACCCAAGGATTACCAGATAAGTCTGTTCAGGAGGATGCAAAGCCTGAGACAGAGAGGATTGACTATGAAGGAGTACACAGAGGAGTTCTACAAATTTAACATTACAGTTGGACAGAGAGAGAGGGATGAAGAGAAAGTTTCCAGATACATTAATGGCCTAAGGTATGATATCCAAGACGAAATCAGCATGGCGACAGTCAGGACAATCGAGGATGCATATCAAATTGCGTTGAAAGCAGAAGAGAAGTTGGCCAGAAAGCAGAGTCAAAAAAACAGAGGTTGAAGTTTGAATAGAGGCAAAGGAGTTGCCCAAGATAAAGCATAGAAGCCCAAGGATGAGGCGAAGAAAACACATAGTCACCCTACGAGAGGAGGAATTTCCCGAGGAAGACGGGGTGGTGGTAGAAACTATTTTCCCAAAGGAAGAGGAAGAGGCAGAGGAGGAGAAGTGAGATGTTATGCCTGTGGAAAAATAGGACACGTGTCTTGGGATTGTCCTAAGAGGAAGAAAGGAGGTGAAGCTCACATTTCGGAAGTGTAGAAGCGAGATGTTAAGGCAGAAGGTGCAGAGGATGGGAAATCCTTGATGATGAAGAAGTTTCTTTTGAAGCAAGAACCAGAGACTGAAAATCTGACGCAGAGGAACAATTTGTTCAGGACAACTTGCAAAATGAAGGACAGGGTTTGCAACGTGATAATTGACAGTGGGAGCACTGACAACTTAGTATCCACGGAGATGGTGGAGAAGCTAGAGATGGAGACGACTGCACATTCGACGTCATATAAGGTCTCATGGTTGTAGAAAGGTCATCAGGTAACAGTCAATCAACAATGCCTGGTTGAATTTAAAATAGGAGAATATAGAGATGAAATTATGTGTGACGTGATTCCCATGTATGTCTGTCATGTTTTGTTGGGAAGACCGTGGCAGTATGACATGAATGTTATTCATGATGGGAGGATAAATACATACACCTTAGAGAAAAATGGTAGGACACACATGTTGCTGCCAATTGAAGAAAAGAAGGTGAAGGATGAAGCTAGCGCGAGCATACTTCTCATGAGTGGGAAGGAAATCTTGAATGACGTAAAGAAGAAACAGGATATGCAGTTTGTTGTAGTAAGGAATTCGAGAGTTATCCTTACCAGTACTTCAATGGAATATTTGCTTGAGGAATTCCAGGAACTACTAGAGAATTTTGTTGATATTGTAGTGGGTGAGTTGCCAAACTCATTGCCGCCTATCAAAAGTATTAGTCATCACATTGACTTGATACAAGGAGAAAGCCTGCCGAATAAAGCAACGTACATGTTGACACCTCAAGAGAATGAGGAGGTGAAGAGACAGGTTCAGGATCTGTTAGACAAAGGATTGGTCAGAGAAAGCTTGAGTCCATGTGTAGTGCCAATTGTATTAAGTCCCAAGAAGGATGGAGGATGGAGAATGTGTACGGAATCAAGGGCCATAAACAATATCACCATCATATACAGATTTCCATTACCAAGGATGGATGACTTGATGGATTGCCTGAGTGGAGCTAACAATTTTTCAAAAATAGATTTGAAAAGTGGATATCACCAGATAAGGATGAGGGAAGGTGATAAGTGGAAAACAGTGTTCAAGACAAGTGAGGGGTTGTATGAATGGCTTGTTATGTCATTTGGCTTAACGAATGCCCCGAGTACTTTTATGAGACCGATGAATGAAGTGTTAAAATATTTCATTGATAAGTTTGTGATTGTATATCTGGATGATATACTGGTATTTAGCAAGACTAAGGAGGAGCACTTGAGACATTTGACATTGGTGATGAGGAGGTTGTAGCAAGAGAAGTTGTTGATTAATATGAAAAAGTCCTCTCTCATGAAAACAGAACTCATTTACTTGGGTTTTGTCATTTCTTCAAATGAGTTGAAGATGGATCCCGAAAAGGTGAAAGCAATCAGAGAATGGTCATCACTGAAAAATATATTTGAGGTAAGAAGCTTCCATGGATTAGCAAGTTTCTATCGGAAGTTCATCAAAAATTTCAGTGGGATTAGCACTCAAATGATGGAAACAGTGAAGAAAAGGCACAAGTCTTTCAAATGGACAGAAGAGAATGAGAGGAGCTTCAACATATTGAAGGAGAAAATAATTGAACAACCGATTTTGGTTTTACCGGATTTCGGAAAGACATTTTAGGTTAGGTGTGATGCGAGTGGAGTTGCAATTGGAGTGGTCTTAAGCCAAGACAACATACATGTTTCATATTTCAGCGACAAGTTGAATGAAGCTAAAAAGAAGTACTCCACATACAACAAAGAATTCTATGCCATAATTCAAGCCTTAAAGAAATGGAGGCACTATCTCGTACCGAAGGAGTTTGTTTTGTATAGCGATAATCACGCTTTGCAATTCATAACCAGACAGGAGAAGTTAAACCAGAGACATGCTAAGTGGATAGAGTTTATGAAAAAATTCACTTTTGTCATTAAACATATTTTTGGAAATGCTAACAAGGTTGTTGATGCATTGAGCAAGAGAATTTTGATTCTGCAGGAATTTCAAGTCAAGACCTTGGGGTTTGACCACCTTAAGGAAATGTACCACAATGATCCAGATTTTGGAGAGGCATATGAAGCATGTGTGAATCATGTGCTCAGAGACAAAAGACAGTGGGTCGAATATATGATTCAGGATGGGTTTTTGTTCAAAGGATGCCAGTTGTGCATACCAAGATGCACGATGAGGGAGAATTTGCTTAAGGGAAAGCATAATGGAGGTCTAGTCAGACATTTCGTCCATGAAAAAACTTTTTGCCAATTAAACGGTTCATATTATTGGCCAGGTATGAGAGCAAGGGTGAAGATATTTGTGAACAATTGTAAGATTTGTCAGTATGCCAAGGGAAAGAAGTAGAACACTAGGTTGTATCAACCATTTTCTATTCCAAAGAGGCCTTGGGATGCAATAAGCATGGATTTTGTGTTGGGATTGCCAAGGACACCAAGAGGAAGTGATTCCATATTTGTGGTGGTGGACAGATTTTTGAATATGGCACACTTTATCCCATGTCATAAGACCAGTGATGCAACGCATGCTGTGAATTTTTTTTTTAGAGAGATTGTGAGACTCCATCGATTGCCTAGGAGCATAGTTTCAGACAGGGATACCAAATTTGTTGGTCACTTCTGGAGGACGTTGTGGAAAAAGTTGGGGACAGAGGTATCTTTTAGTTCTGCATATCATCCACAAACAGATGGAGAGACCAAAGTGGTGAATAGAAGTTTAGGAGATTTGTTGAGGAGTTTGGTCACTGAACACCATAGTCAATGGGATCATATTCTAGCACAAGATGAGTTTACATATAATGACTCAGTGAACAGGAGCACTGGAAAATTCCATTTCCAATCATGTATTGAATGAATCCGAGAGGAGTGTCAGAATTGAGAGATATGAAGCAGAGCGATCTTAGGAGCACAGGAGCCAAAGACTTCACTAAAGAAATGCAGGAACTTCACAATCAGATCAAGGAGAAGTTGAAAAGGAGCAGTAGTGAATACAAGCGCAGAGCTGATCAATACAAGAGAAACCTTTAATTTGAAGTTGAAGATAAATTCCTAGCACGTCTAAGGAAGGAAATATTCTTGAGGGAACATACAATAAGCTGAAATTGAAAAAGATAGGACCATGTAAAATCCTGAGGAGATTTGGGGAGAATTCTTATGAGTTAGAGCTGCCAGAAGATGTGGGTATTGTTATCGCTCAGTTTGTAGTTTAGGTCAAGTAGCTGAAAGGTAAGGGTCAAACTGGCGTAACAGGAGCTTCCCCACCCACTGTCACCTCGATGGGGGGCTCTTTCTATTTAGGGTGTCTAAACCCAAGGGAGACGTCCCTGGTAATCTGGGGTTTTGAAAGGTAAAGGCTTAAGGATTAAGGCAAGTTTTCCCTTCACAGATTACCGCCAAGAATATAGTCAGATGAAGAAAAACCACAGAAGGGGCACCTGCTTGCGAGACAAGACAATAATGATACTAGTACATACAACAGTGGTTAATACTTCATTAATCAATGACTATCAATATTTAATGTACATGAGCATAAATAGCAGTAAATATTGATGAAGTCAATGTTTGCAATAATGGCAATGGAAAATTAAAGTCACTTGTCAATAAATACCAGAATGATATGGCATCCAATGAAAATGATCAATCCTCAAATTAACTCAATGCATTAAATATCATCAAATGCTCATATACATGCAGTTGCTGCGTCAAGTATACTAGAGGTGACGTCATCTTTCTTCTAGGGTTAGTATAATAGACAAAGAGGTCAACGTTTTGCAGATAGGGCCAATGAAAATTATCAATACATCAATGTCTATCATGGGATGACCAAGCCGCAGTGTTTTCTATCAACCAAAAGCTCAAATAAAGCATGACATCATCATCAATTTCTAGGTTAGTAGACGTTAGGGTTAGTTAGGGTTTCAAATTTAAGAGTTTTGAAAGATTGTTTTGGCATAACAAGCTCAACGTTGGAGAGTAAAACCAGTGCCTTAGAGTATTATGGAGTCAAAAGCAAGGGCAAGATCTCGGGAGGATCAAAATCTAAAGACTAGAGAGTTAGGTTCTATGGTGCTGCAATGGCAGGGCCCTAGAATCAAAACCCTAAGGGAAGGAGGCTCATTCTGGTGTTGCTTAAGCAAGGCCTCATGCTCCTTCCTCTTTCTTTAAATATTCTTGGCAAAATGGCTAGCTTTAAAACACAAATCTAAGGGTGAAAAGTGTTGCAAGAGCAAGGCCCTTCAAACCCTAAAAGTCAAAACCCTAGGTGTAGAATCAACTAGGCCTAGGACGTCTTCTTTATTCAACTTATGTTTAAATGATAACTCAAGAAAAAGGATGATTAGTGTAGCAACGGCTAGGCTATATCTTCCTTAATCAATGGCTAAAACAAATTTTCTCAATCATGGGGACATATAGCAAGGACCTACTTGTGTGCTTGCTACCTAGGGTTTCAAGATTAAGCAATATAATAGCAATGTAACAATAAATGCAAGAGATTTAACCTACAGCCATTCATTAAAGAAGTTTTGCATGAAAAATACACTTACAAATCATGAAGAATGCTCATCAAACCCTAGTGGTAAACCTTTCAATGAGAGAAACACCATAATATGCCAAGAAAATCCTCCAATCAAGAGTTGCGCCTCACTTCCAAGAGCAAAAATACCAAGACAAAAGACAAATGTAGATCTCTCACAAGAGAGTGAGTTCTGTTATTATCAAAATGAGGTCCAACGTCCTCTATTTATACCAATCTTATGACCTTTAATTTAAAAATAGGTCATTAAAATAGCCGACAAGGCTGACCTTTAAAATTTACATTGTTTTTACATTAAATGCCAAAAAATGTCATAATATGAGCTAAAAGGGGGACGTCAAGCCCTTATGAGGGAGACGTTGGCCCTTTTTGGGCAAGCTCAGCATCCAGGAAGCCAAACGTTGGCCCTTCTAGGGCTCCTCCAAGCTGTCACACATGCCAAATGACCTCAGCACCCTGCCACACGCTCCAAATAACGTCCAGCTCTCTCAGGTGACGTCTTGTCCATCAAAAGCAAACGTCCCATCTGCAGTGGGTGATCCCCCCTAGGCCGGGCTCTGCCAAAGTGTCCTAGGTGGGACGTCCTTCTTCCTTCTCGTGCAGTGGCTCATCACAACGTTGTCCTGTCCCTGCCATCCCAGCAACCATCTGATGGGCTCTTCAACCCCATGGAGGTTCGAGCTAATCATCTCCCCATGTGTACCGGTCCACTGGTATCTGTCCACCGAGTATGGTCCTGCACATCAAAAACTACGCCCTCCATGGGCTCATCAGTCCTCGGGATCACAGCAATGTCAATCATGTTTCATCATTAAATTTATCAAATACATGCATGAAATCCCTAGCATATCATCTAAGAGCTCAAAGACATTACACATATCTACTATACAAAGTTTGAAGAAACCAACAGGACAACCCATTGGGCTAATATCCACAAGAAGAGGAAAGTTTCCACAGAGGATCATTCAAGCCATGTTTATGAGGTGGTATGTTTTGGGGATGTCCAATCACAGTAAGACCAAGGGCAGGTGTTGTTCGTGGGTGCCTTTGTAGGAGGTGAGTTGTACCCGTCATGGATGCACTTTTTCCAAGCCCCTTTATTGCCTTTATTTATTTATTGCTTTTCTTTCTTTTTACTTCAAGGTATGACTAGAGGACACTGCCTTGGCGTGGTGACCAGAGCTAACAGTGTTACCCACTGGTATTTTCGCAGAAATGATAAGGTTGGCTCGTGATGAGACCCCCTTTCCCTTGGCCATGCAACCAAAGGTCATTGCCCTGGCGTGGTGACCAGATGATGGCAATGTCATACTGCTAGATACCTATGAACATAATGGGCTGGCTCGTGATGAGACCTCCCATCCTCTTGGTTAGGTCTTGTTTTATTATTTTTCTTAGGGTCCCTCTAGTTTCTTATCGAGAGGCCTTTTATTGCCTTCTCGGGGATCCCTGGGCGAAGCATCTCTAGGTTTCATTTCCTATGGCTTTTATCTTTTTCCAGCTACTTTTACCCCCTGGGCCTTTAGCCCCTTCTTCCCACGGGACAAAGTGTAACCCTCAAAAGGTCATCCTAATGGCTGGACTAGGGGAATGGGATGGATGTGTGGGAGACAAGATGTAAAATGATAGAATGGTGGGAGCAGACGATGGCTCTACAAATCCCCCCTGGTGGCTAACCAAAACCCATGAACACAAGCTTGCTTAGGTCACCCCGTTAATCCCCCCAATCAATGGTCAAGTGGATTAGTGTAAGATCCAAGCAGTTATCAGAAATGCAAGGAACCTGATGCATATATAAGAAGGTTATAACGATCAAACATGACACATACCATGATACCTCAGACCAATTACCTCATAGAGCAAGAGTCTTCTCTGATGCAGGTCCACGCCGATGGTGATGGATGCTGCTGCTGCTAACAGGACA
Organism: Picea mariana; assembly: GCA_032191745.1. Classification (NCBI taxonomy): domain Eukaryota; kingdom Viridiplantae; phylum Streptophyta; class Pinopsida; order Pinales; family Pinaceae; genus Picea; species Picea mariana. The sequence goes on along the minus strand of JASDQU010106823.1, from coordinate 87,618 downwards.
AGTCTGGCGAAGAAAAAGAAGAATGGGCCCTCTAGGGCCATGCTCAGGTCAATCCTGCTCTCGGTACTCCATGTCTAGGACCTGTGGGCCTCGAGACATGATCTCCTAGTTATCCCTAGATATCGGGGATAACATCTGGCTCCAACTCTGGGACATGTGCTCACCGTAGAGCACATGAGAACCTCAACATCTCTAGCATTAACTTGCAGACCTGCTCACACTTGACAAGAAAGCATCAGTGACAAAAGGTGGGGTGGTATTGCCACCCCGCAAAATATAACATGTGCATATAAAGTAATCATAAATGCAAATAGAAAGTAAAACACTTACCTGCACTTACCTGTTAGTTGCATGTTGGTGTAGTCAAACAACCAGTGAAGCCAAGCCAACAACGTTCCTTGATACCTGCCTTTGTGCTTCATCATAAACCAAAACAGTGATAAATCAAGCACAAAAATGTCATGAGTTAGAATATATATCACATTATCAAAAAAGTCAGAATCTAACTCATGGAGGCAGGTGGGAGGGATAAAATCCTGCCAAATCCATCTCTGAGGAAAGTACTCAATCCACTTCAAGAAACGGTCATGAAAAATGCAAGGTTCAGAAAACTGACTCAAAGAACCTGCAAACTGGTTACCTAGAACATCCTCACGCCCTGAAGTCAAAGAAGGGATGGACAAAGGTCTAGCAGATGACTGGCAAACTAAAAAGGGAAAGTTGAAAAACTGACTGAAACACACAGTACCCAACCAACCCTTGGAGCCCAGGGTTTGCCTAAAGGGAAACTCAACATTAAAAATATACTTCCCAAGCACACCTTTAATGGACAGGCATGGTAAAGTAACAACAGGTGGCTGGAGTGAAAAGCCATGAGAGATTTTCCTTAGGCAAACGATGTTCTCACTTGTATCAAAATCTGAGCAGATAGGTGATTGACAATCATCTTCACAAAATAAGTCCAAATGCTCAGAAGAACATTCATCAAAGTCCTCAAGGTATGACTGAAAATCATAAGGTACTGGGTCATCCTTGGTCCTTTGGATGGTAAAAACCTCATCTCCTTGTTGCCACTGGTCAAAAGTAATCTGTTGTGGTAATTGCAAGGGAAACGTCCGAAGATGACCTTTTATGTCATAGATGGGATCTGTATCATACTTAAATGCATCCCACCTACGTCTCCCAACACGTATGAACTTGTCGAAATTAGTTATGTCAGTATCAGTGTCATAACATGGAGGAGTCAAAACATCCAATACTTCTCTTGTGTCATAAGGCAAAGAACCACTAAAAACTTGGAAGGGGGAACAATTTACCTCGCTTAATCCTTCCTGTGCAAGAGCTTCAAGTATTTGGATAGCATCATCAGGTGGAAGATCTGACTCTACATCTTTAGTCTTTAGACATAGGGGATCTAGCTTGTCCAAGGGTTCCACTCCTTCTTCATTCTCTGAGTCATAGAACAAGGTATCATCAAAAGAATCAAAGTGACTTACCTTATTCTCTTCATCTTGTGCAGAAGTGACAAGATCTTGGAGAGCTTCATCAGACTGAGGAGCGATTACTGGTGCTTCATCCTCATAATTCACGTTTCTGGTTACATCTTCATTGCATTCTATTGGATTATGGGAGAGGTCTTGCTCCTCTTCAAGGGGTTGATAATGGTCTTCATAAACCTCGTCTCTTATATTGGAGGATTCTTGGTTTTGATCATGATAAGCTCTTATGAGATCTTCTACAATCTCAGTGGTGAATCCCTTGTGGTGCAAGGTTACTACGAGATTTTGAAGGACATCTTCATACGTTTGGCAATCTGGCTTAGTAAGGTCGATAAACTTACTGATGAGGTGTATGAAGGATGATATACCCCTGTCCTTGCAACAACTCTTAAAACGTTTTTGTAAGTAGGATGGAAGGGTGAGCAAAAACAACTTTATAAGAGCATCCTCTCCTCCCAACTTTATCTTGCTCAAATGCTCCAAAAAAATTACTATGTGAGGAGCTGGGAGCCCTAAAAACGTTGGAGAGTTGTCTAGCCATTTATTATCAAAGAAATTTGGGTATCCTTGAAAACTTCTGAAATCAATACTTGGGTACATTTGTTCCCAGTATGCCATGATCCCATAACTTGAAAATATCACAGAAGGTAATGTGGCACGCTAAGAAAAATCAGTGGAGTCGCCAGATAGTTTTCCTGAAACTACCAAAGAATAGGGGGAAAAAGTTGTAGTGGAGTCGCCAGGTAAGCTTGTAAGAAAAGGTCTTTGAGGCAAGGCTTACCAAAGGATTTGTTGTTGAGGAAGACTGACTCAGTGTCCCCGGCAACGGCGCCAAAATGTTATCGCTCAATTTGTAGTTTAGGTCAAGTAGCTGAAAGGTAAGGGTCAAACTAGCATAACAAGAGCTTCCCCACCCACTGTCACCTTGATGGGGGGCTCTTTCTATTTAGGGTGGCTAAACCCAAGGGAGATGTCCCTGGCAATCTGGAGTTTTGAAAGGTAAAGGCTTAAGGATTAAGGCAAGTTTTCCCTTCACAGATTATCGCCAAGAAGATAGTCAGATGAAGAAAAACCACAGAAGGGGCACCTGCTTGCGAGACAAGACAATAATGATACTAGTACATACAACAGTGGTTAATACTTCATTAATCAATGACTATCAATATTTAATGTACATGACCATAAATAGCAATAAATATTGACGAAGTCAATGTTTGCATTAATGGCAATGGCAAATTAAAGTCACTTGTCAATAAATACCAGAATGATATGGCATCCAATGAAAATGATCAATCCTCAAATTAACTCAATGCATTAAATATCATCAAATGCTCATATACATGCAGTTG
>JASDQU010106823.1:23619-43899 GCA_032191745.1 Picea mariana | reverse complement strand
CTGTTGTCTGATTATTGTTCTCTAAAAGCACTGTTTTATTCAGATACATGATGAGTGGTTACTTTCATTATCTATTGAGTTATCTTATTGTTCCAAGCATACAAATCTACCATATTCTTAAGTTACCAAGCACCTTTGGTCTACAACCACAAAGGGTTTCTTGGAGTGATAACACTGTGACCATCCATGCTTTTTCGCCTCATCTCTTCAGATAACAAGGATGCAACTACATCCTCATACTTCAATGTAGATTGAGTGGTACTACCTATTGCTACAACCAGATTATCCCAAGAGTCTGGCAAAGAACATAACAAAGTAATACACTTATCTTCTTTTGCAATCGTAATATTAACAGATCCAAGTTGACTTACCAGAGTATTAAAGGCATTTAGATGTTCTGTCACAGACTCTCCATCTTCCATCCTAAGATGATACAGTTTCTTTTGAAGAAACAACTTGTTTACCAGAGACTTTGATTGATACAAATTCCCTAACTTATCCTATAGTTCCTTGGTTGTAGATTCTCCTGAGACATTCAACAACACCGAATCTGCCAGGCAGAGTCGAATAATACTCCTTGTTGTTCTGTCCAACTTGTCCCAATCTTCTTTCAACATACCAATAGCTGGTGTACTAGTAGTTTGTGTACTGGTAGGTTGTGTACCAGTAGCATGTGTGCTTGTAGACGGTGTACCAGTAGGTTGTGTACCAGGATCCACAGCGATCCATTGTTCTTTGTCTACAAGAAGGTACTCCATCTTGAGCTTCCATAGCTCAAAGTTTTTACCGTTGAACTTCTTTATCTCGATTCTAGATGAGCTCGCCATTCCTCTTTCTTTACTTGAATCTCCACTGCAAAAGCTCCCACTAAACCCAGGTTTATCACAGACCCAAGATAAACTTGATCTATCAAGACCGAGCCAAACCCTCAACAACAAAGGCATCCCTTTGAAGCCAAAAATGAGCTCTGATACCACATGTAAGTTTTAAACCTGCGAAGTAAAGCAATGCATATAGATTCTTAAGCAAGATAGAAATTAATCAATGGCTCATACACAGAATACACAGATATTTTATATCGGAAACCCTCAACCGGGAAAACCTTTCTTATTTTCATTATATCGAATTTCACCATTCGCCATACAATATATACAATGTTTTTAGGTATTTTGTAGATACCAAAACCCTAATCCATTAATCCGGGATTAATTTACAAATCCGCTAAAAATATCAAAATCCGCTAAAAATAGCAAAAACCGCCCAAAAAAAAATTTCGGGGTGCTGCCCCAGGCTACCGCCTGTTGCCGAACGCTGCACGTAACTGGGGGGGGGGCATACTTGCCCCCCCCTGGGACCCCCCTAGGAAAGTGCTCGGTGCACACGGCAGAGCTCTAAGTGAAGGGATCGTCAGACGCAGTTGTCGTATCTGACGCGCCCACACACACACACATGCAAAGAATATAACACATACCCAACAAACATAAGAATCAATACTTCATAAGTCCAATCCATAGCCACTAAAAACAAGATCTCATTAACCATGTAAGCAGTGTCGAACATGAGCACAAAAACCAAAAGAAAAGGAACAACTTGATCTTCAATCTACAAGGGGGTCCCACCTACTAGTATTATTTAACTTTTATAATAGTAGGCTTTAGCAACACTTTGCGGGCAAAACTTTGTGAACAAACTGGCGACTCCATAGAGAAATTTATTTTCAATGGATTTAGGACTTAGAACTCATGGTTTCGCAAACCAAGAACAGCAGGTCAAGAAGATATAACCAGGAATATTATGCAATAGGGGGAAGTATTTAATGGAAAGATGACCGGGAATTTGGGAATAATTCATGAAAAGTGTTAAGTATGAGGGGTTTTCCACTGTATGCATAATCATCTAACCGGAATATGCTCTTAAGTTCAAAGAGAAAAAAAAAATTATACTTGCTCTTAAAATCTCAATGGACGAAGAAATGGCAAGAAGAAACGAGAGATAGCCAATCCTTTACAAGACAGCAGTGGAAATATAGAACAATTTCAAGGGTCATTCAGAGGAGACATCATAACAACTGTGTAAGCGTGATTGTTGTCGACTAACAATGCTTTGCAGGAGTGTCACTGTGGAAAAATTGATCCAACATCCTATCTTGACCAAATCAACTAAAAAAAATTGATAGAAACAAAACCACGACAGAAGTAAAAATGCGGAAACTAAAATAGCAGCAATAAAGGACAAAATGAAGAAGCGGCAAGAAAAGTTTTGAAACAGAAAGCAAATATCAAACTACTATAAGGCAGAAAGGAAAATAGCGCAAAACTTCAAAACAGAGCTAACTATTAATATACAGAAAATTCAATCAGCATTAGAAATTTTCACGCTGGTCCCTCGCAATATTTCAATCGAGGAGTATTAGTGCTGTAGGAAAAAAATTGCTTCTATAAATCCTTTAAAATGTATGAGTTAGTGTCCAAGACAAAAGCAATTTGGAAAGGACCCAACACTTGGAAATATGATGTAATTATCAGCCCCTTGATGCACACAATTAGATCATAAAGATAGAGATGGAGACTGACCAATTCATCAAGGGTCGTGTGCATAGGACTTTTAAAAGTGGTACCCATATCAAATAAGCTAGAAAGTCGGCATTGGTAAGACATGGTACCTCGATAAGTGATAAGAGTGGTTTTGTGAACATTTGCCCCTTTTATCTTGATTTTATTGTAACCTAGAATTTCGTCAAGTAAGGGCTTCAACTGTAACTCTACAACCTGCTACAAAATCATTCTTGTATTGAGGGGGGGAGAAGGATTTCTCATAATAGCTTGATTGAAGGTGCAAAGATGAATGCAGGTTCTAATATGATCTATGGTCTTTGAAGCAGTTACCCAATTTGGAACCCGTTCAAAGTGGACAAAAAAATAATCTTAGACCTTAAGAAATTTCTCAATTCCTTTTGAAAGGGTGCTTCCAGTGCAGAGTTAACCAGTTCTTGTTTTTTCCTAGCTGGTTTCATAGTATGTTGAACAAGACCAGGATCAAAACTGCGAAGATCCGCATAAGACCAAGCAAAAACTTTTTGAGATTCATCGAGTAGCCCGGTGGACCTCATCTCTTCTTTATCAGAACATTGAACATTTATTTTAACATTCGTTGAAGATTCGGGTGTCCTAATGTTCAGGGGGATGGTTTCAACCACCTTCTTCTGTAACTTCTTTTCTTTCTGTTTTTCTTTGCCTACATTTCTCAATGAAAACGAATTCTCAAGAGGAGTCAAGCCCTCGGGAATTTTATTGTTCTCTATGGATATAATCTCCTCGGGCTTAAAAGGTTCATCTTGAATGAAAGCACAATTGCTCTCAATGTTAGGGAGGGCCTACCAAGATTCAACATTGTCAGGGATATATGGGAGATATAGAGATTGAAAGGAACAATCAGGCCTATGAGGTAAAAGTTGTTGATTAGGAGAAGTTGCAAAGACAGCTAACCAGCCAGCCACTGAATTTAACTCCCCCTTAACATGAGTGATGTTGAAGGATAAAAGGTTTCAGATAAGCGCCAAAATAGTTTGGGAGTATCGTTCCATCAGCTTGTTTCTAGGAGAGCAAAATTTTTGTATCAAGTTCACAACGAGCTCAGAATCTCTGAAGACTGAAACGTGACCACAACCAAGATTAAGGGCATTTTCAATGCCTAATAATAAAGCTTTGAACTTAGTGGCATTGTTTGTACAAGCGAACTCTAAACTGTAAGACAGATTGTGAATTCTTCCTGCAGGGGAAACTAAGATAATGTCAGCCACATTTCCTTCATTAGAGCTTGAACCATCAAAGTGCATATGCCACATATCATCTTCTAAATTGATTCTTTACAAAGGAATATTATCCTCTTCAGCAAATATGGAGTACACTCCTAGGTCCTCTTCGATATAGTTTACGCTAGATTGTGGAACACTTTATATGTAGGGTGAAAGTCTTCCCTCTCTAAGGACTATAATGTTCTTACCATTATGTGGAACAGATAAATGTGTCCCGTCGAGTGAGAGGTATCCACCTGTTAAGGCTTGCCAATCTCTTCCTCAGATAATTTGATAATTGCTTACAGGCATATCAATCACTTGAATGATGAGGGTTGTCCTTATCTCGGGATGAGCACATAAAACCAAGGTCACATCTTTAATCTTGCCTATGGTTGTTTGTTGTAGACTATTATAGGAGAGCATGCTTCTGGCGTTTTCATTGGTACAAGACAAGCCTAGCTCTTCCATAATAATCTTCGACATTACACTTGGGCCCGAACCACCATCAATGAGGCAACAATGGGCGATCTTATCCATAATCTTTACATAAATATAAAAAGGGGGATTTTTTACAGGGTATCTAAATTTATGTACACCTACTTTATTTACAGAAGAATCCTCTTCGTCTACCTCTTCGGAAAGATTGGCTACAACGGAAGCTTTTCCTTCCATGAATTGTTTCAGATGCATTTGTTGTTCAGGGATAGCAACCATGTCTAGAAGGGTTGCATCTACTTTGATGTTGGACAACCGATTCAAGATATTGTATTTGGAAGAGGGGAGAGGAGTGATCTCTTGACTCTCAGGAACCCTAGGAACCTAGAGAGTAGCAACAGTTGAGGATGAGCTTGGGCCAGAAGAATTGCGGGGAGGATCAAATTTTCCCTTGGGAGTATAGGCCTTGTTCCTAGTGTTGATGACCATGACATCTTCTAGCTCTGCAAAATCTAGGACAACGATAGTAGCTTCTGGTCTTTTACCAAAGATCTTATCTCTGGCACTCTTCTTTACCTCAGATGTGGTTTCCTCGTGGTGTTCCTTGCAAAAGTTACACCAACTCCGAGGCGGGATAGCTTTAGGTTGAAATTTATTTTCAACCGGATTCCTAAAGTGGGGTGCAAAAGACGATGAAGCTCTAGGGGTGAGAGGGGAGGCATTACCCTTCCACTTAAATGCTAGCATACGATTGTTCATATCTTGTACTAGTTGTAAGAGGGCAAACATGTATGTTTGTCTAACTGATTCTCCCTGGGGAAGACCAGTTCTTTCAAGTTGTTCTTCATACTCTGAACAGGTATGTAGAGCGAAACTGAGATTATCAGTAGCTTTTTCCTCAAGCCTATGACGGTAGGGAGAAGGAAATGCGTTGTAGTAATGCATGAAAGCGGCTTGGTTCTGAGGGTAGATAATTTCGAGGATTTGATTGTATAACTTGGTGAAACGAAGTTGAAAGACTTGATGGTCTCACCATCCTTATAGGTGACGTTATTGTATTCCCTTAACTTCTCGGCGGGGGTTTTGGATTTCCCATAAGTGGATCAGAACCCATAGATTAACTCCTCCCAAGTAGACAGAATCTTAGGAGGAAGGTCAAAGAAATCGTTCGCAGCCTTTCCTTCCAAGGAATTGACGAACAAGCGCATGCAAGTGTCATTGTCGTTGGCCCCTATGTTATGACAAGCATTAGAAAAGTCCACTAGGTGTTTGTTTGTAATGACAGTGTTATTTCCTGAAAACCTAGGCAGGTTCTCTTTAAATTTTGGAAGTGGACGAGTAGCAAGTGCTAGGTTAAGAGGAGAGGACGCATGCCACGGTGTGGTTGTGGCGTCTTCTTCAAACTGAAAAATCCCATACTTTTTAATGACTTTGGTGGGATTCGTGGTAGATTGTACAGGGATATGGTGGCTATACAAGCTAACAATCATTGATGACGATGAATATTGAGAAGATGGAGCACTTTCAGTGCCACCAGAACCACCACTAGATGCCATCCTGTGGATGATAGATGAGGGAAAGAAAAACAAACTGGATGAATCAGATAAAGTTCTCCCTAGAGTAGTACTTTGTTGGGTAGATAACACAATGTTTCTTCTTCCTATTTCAGCAATAGGATTGATTTTAGGTGACAAGCCTCTTCTTCTCCTAGAAGCACGAGAATCTAAGGACATGAAAGAAAGGCCAAAACTTGAAGAAACAAAAGGGTCACTGTTGATTTCTAGGTTGTCTACATCTAGCTTTCAATTGTTCTTGAGCACTAATATCTCATTCAATTATTTCCCAAGAATGGTTAAGCTCAGCACGGGTGTTGGCAGTGTCTAAGATGGTATTAAACAGATTCAAAACAATGTTGGTCTGGTCTTGAAGACCGGGCTCAATATTGGGTTGCCTTGCAACAGGAACAGTCATTAAGTATATAACAGTCAAAGAATCAATATCAGAAAGAAAGATGTATCGATGAAAATCGAGTATAAAAATTAACCAGAGAGATATCGAAGATCTCCCCAGTATGGTCACCAAATAAATGTTGAGGAAAAGATATGAAATGATCTTAAGCATTTTCAAACTCTACTTGGATAAAGCAAAGTAGACGGGAATATCACCCTATGTTTATAGCCAACAAAAATAACATCCTAACTCACAAGTATTAATTACGAGTGCTTAGGCTCGTCTTTTATCAATAAAAAAAAACTTGCTGGAAATTTACTTTTTATATAATTTTCTGAACATATCAATCGCTGAAATAAATGTAAAGATAGAAGTAAAGTCACCAAGATGATAATCGAGATAGATGAGACATAAAGAAATCCTTTATTTCATTCAAATTCACCAAAGAGTCATTTTCTTTACAAAATCTCATGCAGAAATTTTGGACCAAAGTCAAACTTAGACATCCCCAATGGAACATACAAAAGGACCTCTGACAGAAAACCAAAACTGAACTCTAAAAGTTGGATCAACTTGCCACATATTGTTGCCCACTCGACTCTGCACAATAGCCTTTGTCAGTCATGAAAATTAATTCACAAACAGACAAGTCTACACAGACTATCAAAGATAGATCAACACCTCTGAAAAACGAGTGTTTGAATGATGTAATTCAACTCTGAATATTGTTGTCTACAATAAGACCATGCTATCATAAAAGAGAATTAGGCTTGTGATGAATAAATGAATGAATGAAAACTGAACTATCTCAACATAAACTCAAGAGCAAACCTCAGTATGCTTCTGCATCTATCCTCCTCTTGTTCCTCCCTTTCCTTTTTCTTTTAAACAATTTAGAATTGGTTCAAGTAGTTGAACCAACTCATTAGTTAAGTTAATTAAAATACTCAACCAACTTTAGTTAGGGGGAAAAGTAATAATCATAATAAGGGTCATAAATAAATAATAACTAGTAGGTGGGACCCCTTGTGACTCCCTTTAGCTCATAACAATCATAACATAACTATTGAGTTTGAAAAACACACCTCCTTGTGTCTCCCATCCACATATTCACATTTGACAATTTAGCTCATGACATTTGAAATTATTTTCAATAAATATTACTCATGTAACCAAAAATAAAACATGTTGTCCAAAGTTTCCTGAAGTCAACTGTCATCAACAATAGATAAAAATAAAAACTCAAACGCCGTATTTCCCACTCTGCGATGCAATCTTTCCTTGATTGTTGTTGTCACCCTTTGATTTTCCTGAATTTGCCTTTGGCTGCGACGATCCCTTAGCGCTAATCTCACTGATCACGTGGGAACAATCATCCCTCAAATGCATCCGGGAGGACACAGATTTGTCAGAGCCATTGGAGGGTGAGGATGGGGAAATAGTGGATTTTCCTTTGTCAAGGGCATGGTAGGCCTCGGTTTTCAACCTTTTGCTAGCATGAGAGGATTGCTCTGGTGAGTGGGGAGTAGCTTGAACAATCAGGTTAATAGGCGGAGGAGTAGGTAGGGATAAATTAGGCCAGACACGACGTTGGGAGACTGTCAGGTGGACAATCTCTTGCCATCCATCATTTTCAGGAACCTCGGGTTGCAATGAGACGTGAGGAGGCACATGGATACCAGGGGCTTGCGGAGCTTGAATAAGAGGCATTTCGGGCCTGGGTTGGACCATTCCTTGCCCAATCCAATTGAAAAATACGACCTGAAACAATTGGCCAAGCTCTTGTGAATCAACATCAAAATGTATGGAGAACCTGGGCCTTCTTGGGACCATGCTCCAATTACCTCTTCCTCTGTTTCCTCGGCCATGGCTACCTCAACTGAAAAAACTCATTCCTACATGCATGATTTATTAGCAAATAGTCTTTTAAATAACCATACATGACAACTCTTAAAAATATGAAATAGATTTGGCTCAACGATGTATCAAACTCATGCAATCCAATCCATACAAATTGTTTTATTATTTATCAATGAGCAGGGGGTGAATAAAGGGTCCTGGGATATGTGAGGGTTTGTATTGAGCAAAACATGATATAATNTGGGGGGGGGAACCGATTACTGCTCAAAGACAACAACAATCAACTGCAAACCACGAAAACATCATTGTAATTCAACCAAGACACTGCTACTGCCAAACTACTTCAACACAGAATTTTTCTTGACTGTAATCAATTTTAGAACAGGGAGTGAAAAATGAATGTAGGAAGGCGATGGGATTGTAATTAGAGAAAAATGAAATAATGATGGGGAATGAGAGCGGGTATTGCTCACAAAATTAATCAAGTAATCCATGCAGTCATTCTGTTAAAAGGAGATTCACCAACCAAACGATCATAACAATCACTGTGTATTAGCTAGTTCACTTCTCATAGTCAAAAATCTAACACAGTGCCATCCACAAGACAATATGCATTCCACAACAATATGTAAGCAAGTTTAGTTCCTTTTATTTATAACAATTATCAAATGTGTAATAGTAGCCATTTCACTTTGTTAATCATCAAAACAACCACTACCCACACATTTCTTCAATCATTAAATACGCCCAAAGTCGTGTTTCAAAATTGCAATGAAGTTATATTGTCACTGTAATCGGGCTTATCATTTAAAATGCATGACATTTCTTAAACATACATAATGGAAGTCAACCCAATAATAAAGATTAAAATTGCAAAAACCTGGATCGTCATTTAAATAGACAGGCAACAACCACCATTCCAATACATGCCATGCACAAAATAATTCAATCATGCAAGTGTAATTTTGTCACTGTACAATCCCAATTCAATGTGACTCTAAAATGTTGGGCTATGCATCCAACACGATTAGGTATCAACCACATGCCTGTCTTCATAAAACAAATAATTGAATTGCAACAAAGTCGTGCTTAAAACTCTGTGACTATCTCTGAGTGTGGAACCCAAAATTATCCATATTATACACAGTGGGAAGCCACCCAAAACACCACGATGTGACATTCCCATTTTAAAATTCCAAACATTCAGTCACAGTATTAACTTAACCCATCGTGTCGAGCTATCAACCTAATACAATATTGCTTCAAATTAATCAAACTACAACCAACCACGCTGTGTAATCAAATTAATCAAAGTTTTCACGGTTACAATAACCATTTGGCCCCAACAAAACAACTCATAATTATAATGACCATTTATTCGTGGTCTAGGAACACCACACACACAAATGCAGTATGCGCGAGCATCATTTAGCAATTGTAACGAATACCAAATCAAACATCTGGATAATCATAGTGCAAAAAGACAGTGAATGTGTATCAACCAATCAACCAATTCAATGTTGAGCCTATACTTGGACTGTCGTAACAATCAACAACCAACCTACCATGTTGTGGCAACCACACATACCCACGCAATGACATGAAGCGAGATTGTAACCTTCCCAATTTAAACAATATTGGGTTATCAAACATAAGGAGAGCGACTGTGTATTTTGAATTGTCCAATTAACAATGCAGGGTTTTCCATTTTAATAACACAGGCAGTGACTAGATATCAAACCAACACGATTGTCATATGACCAACTGGGCGAGTTATACCCAATTTTTGTTGACAATACACAACCATCCAACAATAACCAAGCAGTAAACCCGACAGGCCACACCACTCTTCTATATCAACCCTTAGACCTGTAGAGTTAAGGGTTTGCTCTATGACCAACACAAGGAAAGCTAGAGCCAACTCCTTTCAATGGTGAAAGCTTCGAAGACCAACATTGCGTACGTAGAAAGAACCACAACTTATTCGTGGACAGGTAACAAATCCCGCGACATGAGGGATAAAACATAAGGGTGAGGCTCCAATTTGGCCTGGCAATGATACTTAACACACGTAGGGTATAACCCGCATGGCTCTCCAATCAGCAACCACAACGTTGAAGTGAAGACAGGGCCGAGAAAGAACCAAATAACCCATTGCGCGAACTTTAATGGTGAAAACAAACCAATACTCAAGTGAACAGAACGCAGTGACACAGAGTGCTTCCAACCATTAAACCCACAAAATCCAAAGACTGGTCATAGCGATACGAATGCATGAGGATAGCCAGCCATCCAAAACCAACAAAAACCCTTCAACTAAACCAACAAGGATCACAGAGAGCCCTTATGGCTGCTAACACCCAGGATGACCAATAACACTATGAATTCAAGATTATTGTAGAAAGAACCATCAACGCTTTATTCCAAAATCACAATTTTACACAGTTGCAATACTTCAGGAAAGCACAAACCAATACACTCGAGCCAATAATCATTTCATAACCAGAGCAGACTCATGAATGGTCAAAAAAAGACATACCTATAATCGAACACCTTAAAACACGAGTTGGTCGAGCGGTTCCTCTCTACTAATAAATTGGAGCATAACCACAACAACAAGGTTGAACAATAACCCGACTAGGGTGGCGGCCAACAGAAGGAGTAAGGGTGACATGCAATAAATGCACGTCACCTCCACCCACAATCCATTAACTCATCAGTACATGCCAACAAGCTTTTCATTAACACCATTAATTTAAACCCTGTGTTGGAATCTGCATCAATTACTTTGTCAAATGTGTCATCCACGTCATATCTCCCATTTCCAACTTGACTATATTACATATCAACTATATAATCCAATAAACCATGTATCGAATCATCCCAACAGTGCGATCCACATCAACTCATGCCATAACATAATCACTATGCATATCAATTATATAACTCAAAAAAAAATCGCATAGCTATTAATCTAGTAGCTAGGATAGCAATGACTCAAAAAATCGATGAATGTAGCATAGTATATAGCATGTTTTAGTTTCTTCCTTTTGCTTTTATATTTCCTTTTGTTTTTTCCAATCGCTTGTGTATGTCATTGCTAACATGTTTATTGTGCAGGTGTCCCAAGAACAGATAACAATGGTATCAATGAATAGCATAAGCCCTAGTAACATAAGAACCAATACTTCATAAGTCCAATCCATAGCCACTAAAAACAAGATCTCATCAACCATGTAAGCAGTGTCAAACATGAGCACAAAAACCAAAAGAAAAGGAACAACCTGATCTCCAATCTACAAGGGGGTCCCACCTACTATTATTATTTAACTTTTATAATAGTAAGCTTTAGCAACACTTTGCGGGCAAAACTCCATTGATGTTTTTAATCGTCAATAGTAAGGTCGTTCGCTTTGCATGATCTCTTTCTTTGTATCCAATGTGTTTTCCTTATTCCTGCCTCTCGTATGTATTATCTATGTTGGCGACTCGGTATCGAACCTGGAAGGATGCACCTAGAATTGTATCTACTAGTGTTGGTGGGGGGAAGCCTCCTCTACGGTGCTTTTTAGCTTTGATCAATGGGGGGGGTATCTCTTCTCCAAGATCCTCCACTCCCCTGACATTGGTCGGAAGCCCAAAAAGGCCCATTCCAAGAATTGTATATCTGATTTTGTATGAGTTAAACAAATAATTCAGTATTCATCTCCGACTTTTATATGTTTGTTATCAATAAAAGTAATTCTCTGGTACCCCACGACAATATTCTTTTAATAATATTGGTTTTGAAGTCCATTTGTTCATCATCTTTTTCTCTTTCATGAGGGTGATATTGTTTGCATCCAAAATAGTAACACAATTCATTTATTTAAAGAAACACGACTCCCCATGTTTGCAATTCAGATGAATTTATCTCAACTTGGCTTTGGCTCATTAGGAGAACGAGTATAGGAGACTTGGAAACTATATATACCTGAAAGTGGGTGTCCATCAATGTGGGAAAAACCAAGAGCAACATCTTAGGGGCGGTGGCCAAACTAGAGGGGCATCAAAACTTGTGGGAATTTTTTCCTAGGTTGCGTGCAAAATACCGTGTTCATAATTATTACATATATATTTATCTTTCATCATTGTTAGTTAGGTCACACATTCCTTAAATAATTTTATTTATGGGAACACATTCTTTACAACATTTGTTGATCAAGATGCATGATTGAGATAAGACATTTGTCTCTTGTTATTCCATAGTTTTCTCTTTGTGTTTGAATGAACAATATAAGTTGGTGTCGGAAATGATTATATGTTAAAACTTAAAACAAACCTTTAACCTTTGGTTTCCTGTCAATGGGCCATTTAACAACTAGAAGTGATGTATACAACTTTGGTGTTGCACTGTTGGAGCTGCTAGGCAGACACTCCATGGATAGCACAAGGCCCAACAGATAAAAGAACTTGGTAGATTGGGCTCGTCCATTTCTAAATGATAAACTGAATTTTCTATGCATTATTGATCCTAGGTTGGAGGGTTAGTATTCTATGAAGGCTGATCAAAAGGATACTAGCTTGGCCTACAATTTCCTTGGCCAAAATCCTAAATCTAGACCACTTTTGAAGGATGTTGTTGAGATACTAAAACCTTTGCAAAACAGGAGGGACACGGTGAGTGCCTCTTTTACATATACTTCCATGAGGGATACGGTGAGTGCCTCTTTTACATATGCTGCAAGAAATGGGGTGACTGCTTATGAGGTTTAGTTCGTTACAAACCTGCAAGGTTAAGCAGCTTGGGGTGATTGCTTATGAGGTTTAGTTCATTATGAACCTGCAAGGTTAAGCAGCTTGGGATTCTTTTAACGATGTTAGAGCAGTTGAAGAAGTATGATTTATGATAAATCACTATAAGATTGGGATTATTTTAATGGATGGAGTAGTCGAAGACTGATCTATGATAAGTCATTGTAAGAAGTAAGAAATTATATAGTTTGTACCTTAAATCCTTAACTGGTCTAGGGTGTCCAACGTTCCAACAACAACTTCATCCTGAATAATGTATCTACAGCTAACTGGTCATGTGGTCATGTATTGTATATGTAATTCATGTAATGTATATGTAACTCGATCGCAAATATTTGCAGAAGCACTCATGCATAGGTAACTGAGCTGCAACACACACACAATTACAACGGAAAAACAAAAACAAAAATACTTTTGCCAAATAATGAGGAATCCACTGGAAACTAAAACACTCAAAAACCCACGAATTTCAATACCATTTGTTTATTAATTCAATGCAGAGAACAAATTTCTATGTTATATCGAGCCTAAGCTAAAAAGACTGCCATGAATTGCAACCTGCATGAATAAAAACCATTACGAAATCATCCATAGGGTAACGGTCTGCGTGTATGGGATATGATTTTATTTCACCTTCTTGTGTTCTCACCCAATCTGGAATCTTTCTCTCCAGTCCACCTTCTGCGATTTTCTTGCTTCGTGGTTCACCAAACCCTTAAAAATTGCACTCCATTTATTTTTAAAACTCCTCCTCAACTTTGAAACGATTTGTCTTCCCTCCAAGAACAAGTTGTTACTCAAACCGTCTCTTTGTCTTCTGGATTACTTCAACTTCCTTTTGGCCTTAGTTCACGTTTTGTCCTTTAGCCACGAGTTCTTTAGCTATGACTCATCATGAATGCATACTAGTGTGGCAAAATCAAATGCGTACGGCCATAGTGCTGCAAATAAAGAAATGTCGTGATACTTGTAAATTTTCATTATGTGCACGTATTTCAACATGAGTTTCATCACGAGTTTCAACACGTGTTTCAGTATGACACTTGTAAAATTTCTTTATACGTGGCAATTTCAGCATGAGTTTTAACATGTGTTTCAGCATAGCAAGATTAGCTGCAGTAGTAATCAGCAGTTCGAATTTACAACAAACTGATTAAATAAATTGGACCACTAACATAGTCCTTATTTGAATTACTTCTTATTTGCAGAATGGAAATATTTTTAGGTGATGCGGATTGCCCGAGCCCAAGGATGCTCCTACATCAGACACCCCTAGTAAGAAAAACATGAGCTCTAACTCATGTGCAAATCACTACTGAAGTGAAGATTTTTTCACACGTGTTAACTAATCTTCAGTCACCCACGATGCATCTTCTGCTCCTCTATTCTTCCACTTGATCAAATATTCCATGTACTCCTTCTGACGAGTCTTCTTACCAATTCTGGTAGCAAGAATTTCTTCAATCTACTCAGAATTAATTGCTAGATGTTGTTCCCATTCACTGAGGGTACCTTTATCTGCTCTCATGTCCCCTTCATGAGACTCATAGAGCTCAACAACATTGAATGTAGGAGATACGTCAAATTTCTCCGAAAGTTCCAGCTGATAAGCATTATCAAAGATCTTTTTTAGAATTTGGAATGGACCTATCTTCTTATACTTGATTTTATTATATGTGCCTCGAGGAAATTGCTCCTTCCTCAAGTTAGCCATGACCAACTCACCCTCTTGGAATACCTTTTTTCTGCTATGTTGAATTGTTCTTTGCTTATAATTGCCATTGCTAGTCTGCAATTTCTTCTTTACTTGTTCTTGTAATTCATGCATATTGTCCACTAAATCATTCACATCAACACTCTTCTTGCCTTCCAAATCTGTAAATGCAACCAAATCTACCACACCTTTTGGTGATCATCCATAAACAATATGAAATGGACTCTTTCTCGTAGATCTGTTAACCAAATCATTATATGTGAATTCAACTTGGGCCAATGCCAAATCACATTGACTAGGATTCTCTCCACTTAAACTTCTCAACAAATTTCCTAAACTCTTGTTCACTGCTTCTGTCTAACTGTCTGTTTGAGGATGATATGATGAATTGTACAACAAATTTGAGCCTAACTTTTTCCAGAGTGCCCTCCAAAAATGCCCAAGAAATCTGGTATCACAATCTGAAGTAATACTCTGTGGCAATCCATGCAATCTGATCACTTCTTTGAAAAACAATGCATCTACTTCACTAGCATCACTAGTCTTCTTACACGCTATAAAGTGTGTCATTTTCGAAAATCTATCCACCACTACCATTGTTGAATCATGATTTCTTCGTTTCATAAGGAATCCTAAGACAAAATCCATATTGATATCCTCCCAAGGTCCTTTGGGTATTGGCAATGGAGTATAGAGTCTCGAGTTCTGACTTTTTCCTTTGGCTAGTTGGTAGATCCTACAACCTTCAACACATTTTAGAACATCCTTATTAAATTTGGGCCAAAAGTACCTCTTCGTTACCAAGGTTTCAGTCTTATCCATCCCAAAATGTCCTCCTAAACAACCACTATGTAACTCTTTAATGAGATTCAATCGTATGGAAATTTTGGGAATACACAACTACTGATTTTTAAACAAAAAACCCTCCTGGATATGGTGTTCTATCTAAACTCCAAGGCTCCTTACATGCCTTCCAAGCTTCTAAGAAATTTGCATCTTCTTCATACAATGTCTTTAGACAGTTAAGGCTGACCACTTCTACCGACATGGTATTGAGTTAGGCTATCCTTCGACTTAATGCATCAACTACCTTATTGGACTTCCCGAACTTGTGTTTCAACACAAAAGAGTAACTTTGCAAGAATTTTACCCATTTAGTATGCTTTTGATTCAACTTACCTTGGTTGTTAATGCACTGCAGAGCTTTGTAATCTGTGAACAAGACAAACTCCCTTGGTAGTAGATAATGTCGCCATTTCTTCAAAGCTTGAACAATAGCATAAAATTCTCTATCATAAACAGAATACTTATTTTTGGACTCATTCAACTTCTCGTTGAAAGATGCAATGGGTCTACCTTCTTGACTTAGAACTGCTCCAATTATTGTTCCACTAGCGTCACAATCAACCTAAAACACTATCAAAATCTGGTAATGATAATATTGGTTATGTTGTTACTCTCTTCTTCAATTATTCCAATGACTTCTTTGTTGTTGCAATCCACCGAAACACTCCCTTCTTCATACATTTTGTAAGAGGTGCACATATTTGGCTAAAGCTCCTAATGAATTTTCGATAAAAGCCTGCCAATCCATGGAAACTCCTCACATCGAATGTGCATCTTGGTGTTTTCCATTCAAGGATAGCCTTCACTTTCTCATGATCCATTTTCAGTCCTTCCTTTGAAACCACAAAACCCAGGTTCACTTACTCTCTCTGCATGAATGTACACTTCTTCAGGTTTATCAATAGTTTCTCTTCTTTCAAGCGTTGTAACACTGCTCTCACATTCTCAACATGCTCTATTTTGTTCCTGCTAAAAATCAGTATATCATCTAAATATACAACCATGAACTTACCCAAAATGGATTCAAGACTTCGTTCATCAATCTCATGAACGTGATGGGTGCATTAGTTAACTCGAACGACATCACTAACCATTCAAATAGTGCATCTTTCATCTTGAATGGTGTCTTCTATTCGTTAGCTTCTCTGATTTGAATCTGGTGATAACCACTCTTCAAATCACTTTTTGAAAAATATTATGAACCACCCAGGCAATCCATAAGGTCATCCATTCTGGGCTATGGAAATCGATACTTGATAGTCATCTTGTTTATAGAATGTGAATCAGTACACATTCGCCATTCCCATGTTTTCTTTGGATTCAATATTTCTCGATTGCTTCAACTTCCTTTTGACCTCGGGTCACGTTTTGTTCTTTAGCTATGACTCATCATGAATGCATACTAGCATGGAAAAATCAAATCGTATGACCAAAGTGTTGCAAATAAAGAAATATCGTGATACTTGTAAAAATTCATTATGTGTGCATGTTTCAACATAGCAAGAGTAGTTGCAAGAGTAATCATCAGTTGGAATTTACAGCAAACTGACTAAATAAAATGGACCAATAACACAGTCCTTATTCGATTTATTTCCTATTTGCAGAATGGAAATATTTTTGGGTGATGCGGATTGCCCAAGCCCAAGGATGCTCCTACATCAAGCACCCTATGACAGTGGAGAAAGGCGTATGCATAAGCACCCTAGGGCGGTGGAGAAAGGTGGTAGAGTGTTTAGAGTTATCAAGGAGAATCAATACTAAACCTCATATTAATCATTTGTCAAACTAGTCTGATTAGTCCATTTAATGATTAATCATTTGTTAGACTAGTCAGATTAGTCCATTTAAAGACTTGACAAAGTTAAAACTTAAAACTTACGTTAATGAAAATGAAAAAATTACATTGTCAGAGCACTTCTAACTTTGAACTTGTTAATAAGGTTACGATGAAAAGAATGCAAAAACATTGCATAATCCAAAGTTTAGGATAGGGAATGAAAAATAACATTGCATACTCCAAATCATATAAAAAAGTTAGGATATGGATTCACAGATTACATCAGGAGGAGCGAAGTATGCAATAAGACTTCACATGTTATAACCAGTAGAACTGTAAATAAATATTTTTTTCAAAAAATTTAATAAGAAAAATTACAAATTCATTGTTAAAAAGTTAGAGATATAACATATGTATTAAAAGTCAAACATCAACTAATGCTTATTCAATGCAGAATCGAATGCTAGAGTCCTTGGATTCCCTATGACAGAGACTAATAATATAACATAATATCATATGTATTGATAGTCTTTATCATTTGTTGATATCTATTTATGTGTGTAATATCATATAATAAAAAATAAATTTACATTTTTATAATATTTTGTATTTCTTTTAAATAAATTAAATATTTAATATAATTCCAAAATAAAATTACAATTATTTTTAAATATTAAAAACAATTTTTTACTAAAAATGTTTTATTAATTTCATAAATATTATTAAAAAAAATTAAAAATATATAAAAATATCACTTTATTAACTTCTCATCACTTCATCAAAATAACTAATTTCATTAATGTTATTAATAATTCATAAAAAAAATATTAAAAATATATAAAAATATCACTTTATTAACTTCTCTTCACTTCCATCAAAATAAATGTGATATTTTGTAGTAATGGTTATTCACCATGTATGCTTATGAACAAAACCAAACAAATTATAGTATACTCCTCACTAATACCTTACTCCTGAAATAAGATTTGGAATGGAAATACTTCACATGTAGTAATAGCTCTTAAGGATATCTCTGATACACTTTATGTTGAGTTGATTCTCATTTACATCACATCTTCTTCTCATTTCTAATATTGTTTCATTCACTTGATTACTTGATCTTACCATTGCCATGTTGTTTCATTCACTAATATGCGAAGAATATAATTTATTTTTTTTATTAAATGTTTTTATTTTGTTCACAATGTTAAATATACTTTGTATAAATTCAACTTGATTATCTTTTGTTTTATTTTGTTAAATGTTGATATTTTAAATTTTTTTATATTAAGTTTACATATGTTCAATCTATATTTTATGTTTTTTTTCTTCAAATTCTCTAATATTCTTGAAATCAACATGGAATTTAAATAATCCTTATTTTAGTTTTTTTGTTAGGTTGATGGAAACATTATAGAGTGGCATTTGACACTCCTATTCAAACTAGGAATTTGATGGGTGAAAAATGTTATCTTACATCGGGAGTAAGGGTTGTGTGGACTTATGAAGCCCCCTTTACACATCCCAAGTTCGATGGTAGACTGACAATGAACATTTCATTGACCCCATCCAACGAGGGACCCACCATCATTCATATACATTATTATACATCTTACCTTATATATTTTAATCCCAAATAGGCCACACTCAATATTGATAAACATCACCAACACTATTAGTTTCTTCTTGTTCTTTTATGAAATCTATGAATATTTATTCCAATCCATCTCAAGGTCACTCCACCATATTTATTTTTACACGTTAATTCTTTCCCATATTCTTCATTGTTTTGCTTGAATATTGTTTATATTCTTCATTGTTTTGCTTGAATATTACTTATATTCTTCTTTAAATCTAGATTTTAAGAACACATTTTTCACATTTTTGAGAAACAAATGACTATGATGTTTACATTGTTTTGAGAGTATTACAGATACACATATTTGCATTGCAAATTTACCAACGTACTTAGCAGTGCCAGATCCGCAAACATGGCATACAATGTGCATTCGACATCTTGTTGATGACCTCCAACTACATAGAATACAATTCCAAGTCCATGTTATTCATCTTGGAAGGGGAAACCTTTTAAGGCCAGAGATGAAAGAAGAACTTGCTAGGAAATTTAGTATTTCTAATTCACAAACAATATTCATCTCTTATTTTCATACAATTGGGTCATTCTCCAAAGGCTTTGGAATAATATATGATAGTGTGAAAGACACACTGCAACATGAACCAAAACATCGCTTAGCTCAAAATGGTCTTAAAACTCATGTTGAAAGGTCTACTAAAGCGAGCACAAGTAGAGCAAAAAAAAAATGTGACATTAAAAGAACATAAAAAACCCAATAAAGACATAATTGAAGGCGATGAATGTTATTTTGAACTTACACATATTATATTACTTTATGTTATAGAGTGAAAGACACATTGCAACATGAACCAAAACATCGTTTAGCTTAAAATGGTCTTAAAACTGATGTTGAAAGGTCTACTAAAACAAGCACAAGTAAAGCAAAAAAAAAAAATTGTGGTATTAAAAACACATAAAAAAAACCCTATAAAAATATACTTGAAGGCGATGAATGTTATTTTAAACTTAACCATATTATATTACTTTACTTTGTTTTGTATAACATGATATTCTTACTTTTAAGCATGTTCATATCCTTCCTCTCTTTCTATATTCATGGTTTCAAAAACATGCATCTTTTATGTATACCATTTAAAAAGTTGAATATTCAAATTCTTCCCAAAAAAAAAAAAGTTGTCTTACATTTTACATTTTACATACATGTGAACACATATAGCTTTAGCTTGTGTTGAGAACACTATTAATACCAGTTAAAATATAACGAAACAAAAAAACAATGCACTAATAATACACAAAAAGAAACCCAAGCAACTTTTTGTCCCAATTCTTAAAGTTAACTATATTCTATTACTTATATTTGTTTTGTTAAAGTTAACTATATTCTGTTACTTAGATTTGTTTTGTATAGCATAATACTCCTATATATATATGATTTATTTTCATGATTTGAAAAATAGAGACCTTTTATTTATATCATTTAAGAAGTTAAATATAAATATTATTTTATATAT
>JASDQU010106823.1:0-23570 GCA_032191745.1 Picea mariana | reverse complement strand
AAAATCTTATACCTCCAAAAATGTAGTTTGACATGTATATGCATATATAAATTATTATTTGAGAAATAAGTTTTATAGTAGTTAACATTTATCATGAAGAGTAGTTGACCAAATTCATTTTAAAAATGTATATGAATAAATGTATTTTTTTTTTATCATAAATTTTTAGATTTTTAGAGTAGTTATCATTTTTTTTTTTAATTTGCAAATTTTGAATTTGAAAATTTTTTAGATTGTTCTATTTAAAATTCTTGATATATTTTATTTATTATTCTTATTCCTTAAAATGATTTTCTTTTCAAATAAAATGCATTTTCATATTTTTCCATGTAAACTACAATTATATATATATCAATTATATATTGCCTATAATGCACATCTTTAATATGTAATGCAAACTATTGAATTTCATTCAAATAATGTAAAATGTTAATTTTATTTTACATTTTTGCAACAATAATACAATATTTTTCATTTTCATTTATAATTTATTTTCCAAACAAATCACATATTAATGGTAATACATAATTTAATATTTGAAACATAAATGTTCAATTTTATATTTGAGTAAACCAAATCATATATATATAATCACTAAAATCTAAGTAAATAAACATTTTCAATGTGTATATCTATTTTTCTCTCCCTTTATACATGTATATAATCAACATAAACTTTTAAAGTTGTGTTATTCTTACCATGGTACAAACATTTGTATATCATCAACATACAAATGTATTTCTTTAAATAATAAAATATATTTGAAAGTTTTAAGTTGTACTTTTCTTCTCCTACTATATCATGCTTTTCATCTCCTATCATGTCATGTTTATTCCTTATTAAACTCTATACCAAGTACATAAACTATTGTTGTTC
This sequence comes from Picea mariana, assembly GCA_032191745.1. Taxonomy (NCBI): domain Eukaryota; kingdom Viridiplantae; phylum Streptophyta; class Pinopsida; order Pinales; family Pinaceae; genus Picea; species Picea mariana. Next base: position 22,694 of record JASDQU010106823.1, on the reverse strand, counting down.
AAATAGTTACAACCATACATGAACAAATATAGTGATACTTTAATGAATATTTTTTTCCTCTACTCGCATATGTATTTTTCTTTAATTCCATTTGTTTCCATTGTATTTTACCTAATACATTGCTTTAATGTTTTTTCCTATGTGGTCTTTCAATGCCCTTGTACTTCCATTTTTTAACAAAATATCAAAGGTATGGCATCTATGTTAACACCAACCTTGCTTACACGGATTGGAAATGGAAAGGTTATTTGCAATCCTATTATACAAATTATGGATTTCAAATTAACATTAGAAGACTGTTCAATAGTCCTATCTGATGGAAGCAATATTTTTCAAAGTTTATTTGCTTCAACAAATGGACACTATTTCACATCATCTCAAATACAAAAACGGTCCTTGGTTTAGCTACAAGACTTCACTTGTAGATCTATCCAAAATAACAAGTATGTCTTCAAGCTACCTTCTTCGCACAACTCAAATTTAGTAATAATTTATACAATTATTCTCGATATTTTCCCTCTACACATCCCTTTCATTTTCACATGCATCACACACTAACCACATTTTACATTGCCTTATATGTCCCCAATATTTCAAGTGCTAATTGTACATTTTTTTTTCAAGGTTTTAATAGTACATGAAATACAGGTGCATACTTTTACTACAGACATTGTTGGTGACCCAACATTGATGAAAGATGTAAGTGCCTATGCAAAACAACCATTAGAAACCACTGAAACACCCCCCAAAATTATGCTTATTGCATCTTTTCATTCAACCCTCAAGGAATGGACTTTGAAAGTCAAAGTACTTTCAAAAACTGAGTTACACACATTCACCAATGCCAAGGGACTTGGCCATGTATTTAACTTTGATGTTATTGATGCAGAAGGTGGTGAGATAAATGTTACATGCTTCAACATCCATCCTTCCATAGACATCGGAAAAGTTTACATCATCTAAGGATACATCAAGCTTGCAAAAAAATAATTCAATCATTTAAAAATTGATTGGGAAATAAATCTAGATATTACCTTGACCATTGAAGCTTGTTTAGAGAATGAGCATTTAATAGCAAACCACAACTTTGTGTGTTCACTTCTATTAATGCAATACCAACTTTATCCAACAACTCCATAGTTGATATTATTGGAGTTGTTATCTACATTAGCCCCTTGGTAACCATCATGAGAAAGAATGGAACATAGACACATAAGAGAACCCTCCAACTAAAGGACATGTCAAGGTGTAGTATAGAGGTCACATTATGGGGGGTCTTATGTAGTAAACATAATCTAGACCAAAATTATATCTCAAATAGCTCTCTAACAATCTCTCTTAAGGTTGGAAAAGTAACTAACTTTAATAGGATATCAATTACTACAACCTTCACATCCCAGCTTTCCATCAATCCTATTCTCATTTAAGAAGCGCAAGATTTGAGAATTTGGTTTGAGAACCCTTTAACAGATCTCCCTTGTCACTCATTAGCTACACATGGAGCTTCGGGAGGGCACCACTCCATTCAAAATCACTTGGTTGACATATGAAATGAGGGAATTGGCAAAGGTCCAAACCTTGCATTCATTTTGGTTGAGGAAACTATTGTTTCTTTACATGTAGACAATTGTTGGTATGTTGCATGCCCACTTACATTTAAAGACCGTGAGTGCAAAAACAAACTCACACCCATTGAGGATGGTGTATGGAATCGCCAAAGATGCAATCAACATGTTTTTGAATGTTAATATAAGTACGTTTTCTTGTTCAACATTAAAGACCAAACAAGCAAAATCAATCTTATTGCATTCCAAGAAGTTGCAAAACAACTTATAGGCATATATGTTGGGAAGTTATATGAATATGGCTATGAGGGAAACACCCAAAAAATCACAAACATATTTGGCAAGTTGTTCTTTAGTGGTTGCTTGTTCAAACTAGTAGTAGATGAAGAAACATTTGCCAATAAAAAAACAAATCGAATGCACTGTGATTTCATGTGATACAATTGATCACATACCAAAGCCAAAAGAGGACATCCCTGTCCCTAAATTGTTGGCAAAATAGTGAATGCAAAGTCTTATAGTTGTTTCTTTCAAACAACAATTTGTAATTTCCCTAATTTGTGGATATACATATTACATAAAGTGTTTATGTTTTGGAGTTTTTTTCTTCATTATAATGTTTCTATGGAAGGAAATCCAACCTATTGTCAAACACCCGACCCCCTAAGTACCCTTTTAAGGGATGGGGTATAAATTTTATGCCTTCCTACGACTTCTTTGAGTTCCTTGAATAAGGGAACCATTGTCTTCTGCTCACCAAGAGCTTTCCAATGACTATAAACTCGTCCAAAACCGAGTTATGAGTCGAAATTTATGGCTCCATGAACTTATCAGGGTATCATTGGTCAAAGGCCACATGGCTCCACCTCATTCGTACCATCCCACCTGGCATTGAATCGATCTTGGTCATCATCCTTTAGCGATGACATGGCCATTAGAGGGGCAATTGCAGGGGATATCTCTTGATCTTCGCGAATATCGGATCTTCGACCCTGCATCATTCTTGTACAGGTCTACAACATCTTCAGAGACCCGAAGTCCCGAAGTCTCCTTTTGCTCCAAAATCTATGGTGGGGATCAATCCACCCTTAGATTCGACGGTTGAGAATTGTATGCACTTAACACAACGTTTAGACTTAACAAGGGTGGTCCCACAATTAACTCATGACAAATCCCATGACACCATCTGGCCATCCAGGTACGATGCATCATCGTAGGGTGTGTGGGATCTTCCAATCGGGGTTGGACACTTCAACATGGGAAACTTTGGCGTTTCGAAACTTTGACATTTACACCACCTTCCTACATCCTCAAGTTTTTCCTAGAGTCCTAGAGTTTCAAAGTTCTATAACTCCCACCACGTAATCTGACCTTCAACGCTTCAGAGTTTGGCCTGTGCACCAACATGTCAAATCTCTCGAGGCCTCGAAGTCTCGTAGTTCCAAAGTTTCAGATTCCTGAAGTAAGACTTCGTCGAAGTACTTATGTTTTCCTTCCACTAGTTGAACAGATGGTTGAGAAAGGACCCCAATGGATCCTCAGATCGATGGCTCACATGGCTCCAAAATTCTTCCCCACTATCCAATGGTTGGCGGGATTTCGCCACTTTAGGGATTCTCAAGTTCACAACCCTTACCGTTCTTAACCCTTCAAATCCCTGAAGGGTTACTTGCCGAAGGGGTCATAAAGTGGGAATGACGGCTTGTTGTCGGTTAATGATATCGCTTATCTTGTCCTTCCACTATACTCTATCTAATGATCGAGAAGGGTCTTGAATGATCCTTATATCTATGGCCCACGTTACTTCATGACTTCGACCGTTTAACACATTTTTACTCCCAGAGTAGGTCAATATCGAATTGACCATAACGTATATCCTTAGATCTACAGCTCACGTTGCTTCATGGTCAATATAATGGTCAGGGTTTAATGTTAGGGCGGATCCCATGGTAATGGATAAGAGATTGCCATTTGTCGGTCGAACCATTTGGTAATTGTGTCAATACGTTTGCCTTCAATAGGATTAGAGTGTTGTGAAGTTCTAACATCACGAAGCCTCAGACCTTTGAAGCCTCGAAGCTTGGATAGCTTACCTCGTTTTGAGCGTAGCGCAGGGTTCCCGGGTCCTAGTCATATGGAACTTTGACAAGCTCCTGAGGGCTATACTCTTAAATATTTAACCAAAATTTGGTTAAGTCTGTGGAATCGAGCTTGACGTCACTTGGAAGAATGGTTTGAAGCAAGTGCCTTCCGTTTACAGAACTTGGATTCTATAACAGGAAGAGGGATTTCGGGGATGGACGAGTTTAGAACAGTCCTGTAGAATCCGTCTCGACTGTGTATTCAGAGATTTTATCCTTGGACAGTCTTTCGGAGGATTAACACATATATAGATTTAGATAGGGGGTCACTTTCCATTTGCCCCAAATTCATTTAAAACCCATTAGTAACATTACTCCTTGGCTAAACATGATTTAAAACAGAAAGCCATTGACGGGATATGACATTCGATCTTTACTTCGAATTTCCAGTCAGTGAGGTCATCCAAATCACAATTATATAGCATCCAAATAAGATATGATGTTATGCCATCATCCCTATATATCCAAGATGTATATGTATAGTGAAAATAGACGCATTTCAATTCAATTATATAGAGTCTATGAAATACTTATCTGTTACGATCAATAGTTGACGAACTGACTGTGGGTGTTCACCTTTTCACCCAACCGTAGGCTCAGAAGAATTCACTCTTAGCACTCTGGCCACCCCCGTGCCAAGCCATGATACCACTAGGGAGTTCTCTATTTCCTTCAGATCTTCTATGTTCCTGATCATAACTCTTCTACGAGTTCTATGATCTTTTCCAAGCCCCCTTCTGGGAATGGAATTCTTTGCACACCTCTCCCAACTCCCTTCTTTTCTCCCTCCTTTGTATTCTCTTGCACGCCTTCCCCCCCCCAAGAAGGTTTTGGACCTATCCTATTCCTTATACCAAAAGGAACTTTGATCCAGGTGGATATCAGTGGCCACCCACCTTTTCCAACTGGCTTAAAACAATTTTCTGGCAATTTTGGTAATTTACTATTTTTAGGAGTTTTTAACTTCCAGGGCCATTTTGAGGGCTTAAATGAAGGTTTTTTGGGATTGATATTTCTAATGATAGCCGAAGGCATGATTGAGCCCCCAAAATGAATCTCCTCAATGATACCTTTCCAACGGTCTATCATGTGCCTAAAACGGAGATCGTATGCAAAAGTTATGACCTCGAGAAGTTGATGTACTAACTTACCCAAATGGGGCCCACATGACTTTTGGTGCTTCATCTCCTAGGGTTAGGTTTTTGGCTGTCTTTGGTTTTTGGCATTCCTGTTTATTGTAAAAAGGCCTTCAGAGCCTCATTGTAATCATCTTCTTGCGAATGTGAGTAGCCGTCACATCTCTTCTCAGAGATAAGTTGTCACCATTCTAGCGAGTCTTTCACTCTGTATTTTTACACTCTCTGTACATTTCTTTCTTTAATAGAAATCGTGTATTACTATATCTATGTGTTTATGGTTTCATATCTGATATATTTCTGTTATATTATTGGATATTCGTGATATCTCTGTGCATTTATTTATTATATCTCCGCTCTCATTTTGTGCCGAAAATAATTCGGATCAGTGGTATCAGAGCAGGTTGCTCTTGATCGTTTTTCAGTGCATGTCCCCGATGAGGTCTGAATATAGCAAGTTGGGTCCCGAGCTTGTCTCTCTTGAGGACAATCGCTTTCTAACACTCAAGAAACCCTCAATGGCGGAAGAAAGGAAAAACGACGGAGCAGACGATCCTATCAGTATGTTGCTTGAGCAAGCTCTCATGCGACAGAGGGACGAAATGATGGAGAATTTTTCCCACATGCTTCAATGCTTGTCGATAGCAACAAACACATCTTCATCAAACAACCACTTTGGAGGCACCTCGCCTTTCAAGATACAAGTTAATTTTGATATTCCTATATTTGAAGGACAGATAGATGCAGAAGCCCTAGACAAATGGTTAAACTTGCTAGAAGGTTATTTCTTTGTTCACAATTTTTTCGATAGAGAAAAGATCACCTTCGCACTCCTTAAATCTCTCCCCCATGTCAAACATTGGTGAGAAACTTACTGGGAGCAGAGTTCCACAGAGGAGTCTGAAATATATGGGGCCGAGCCCACTTGGGATTTTTTTGTGGATGCGGTAAAGGAATAGTATTACCTTGTTGGAAACTATGAGGATTAGTACATGAGATGGACCACACTACAGCAAGAGAGGGGCCAAGCAGTTTCGGAGTTCACCAATACCTTCCATACCTTGCGCACCAAGCTAGGTATCAAAGACTTCGAACGACATTTGGTTCTGAAATACCATGGGGCTCTACACAAATACATCCAAACTGAAATGGATTTTTTGGACATCTCATCACTCGGTGTTGCTTATCGATATGTTGTTAAAATCGAGCAAAAATTTAAGCACCAGAACAAATGAGAGTTTGGGTCTGCAAATCTGCAACAACCAAAGTATGAAAAAGATGGCCCTAACAAACAGTCTCCCGAAAACTAGTCCAAGCCACAGGAAAAGAAGGGTCACGGGAAAACAAAGAAGTACACCGAAAATTGGTGTGATTTCCACAAAAGCCCCTGGAACAACACCGATGAATGTCACTCAAAACAGTCATTGGTGGCCGGGATCAAAGACAAGGAGCCGAACCCTGATTCATAATCTGATTCTTAAAATACTAGTAAAGGACAGATCATTGACGCAGACCCCACTGCTATTGTCGCGACCACAACAATTCAACTAGAAGAACCAACTGATCTTGAGGAGGGGGAGCGCCTTTTTCATTCACAGATGTGGTTGAAGGGGACCCCACTGCATTTTATTGTTGATAGCGGAAGCTAGAAGAACCTCATCTCAGCAGAGGTCGTCAAATAGTTGGGATTGTCAACAACACCACACCCGCATCCATACAACATCAGGTGGCTTCGCCAAGGACGAGATCTCTGTGTCAGCCAACAGTGTTAATTATCATACGACATCCAACCCTTCAAGGATGAGGTATTATGTGATGTTGCCCCACTGGATGTCTGTGATGTCTACTTGGGCCAACCATATATGTGGAGACACCATGTCGTTTATGAGTCTCGACCCCGTAGTGCCATTGTTACTTTGGGGGGTCATCTCTACAGAATACCAGAGGTAGTTCCAACTATTGTTCCACCTAAACAGTGTCGCAAGGTAGTATCTCATACTGCAAAATTCAGCTTCTTCACAATCTGTTCAAAAGGGGAACAGAAGGACACTGCAACCACTACAACCTCCCCCCAAGCACCTTCTATCCAACAGAAGCGAGTAGACAAGGTTGCAACAAAGCGCAAAGATTCCTTCTGCACATAGGCATCTCATGTATCCAGACTGGCTAAAAAGGTCCAACCCTTCTAGCCACATGTTCATGACAACCTTCAACAATCTAAGCAGCCCAACTTCTCCAACAAGGCAAGCAAATCATCAAGAGGGAGACCATTTATTCCTAATGAGGGAGGATTGATCCAGGTGGATATTGATGGCCACCCACCTTTTCCAATTAGCTCAAAATAGTTTTCTGGCAATTTTTGTAATTTACTATTTTTAGCAATTTTTAACTTCCGGGGCCATTTTGAGGGCCTAAATGAAGGTTTTTTGGGATCGAGCTTCTCAATAATAATCGAAGGAATGATTGAGCCCCAAAAATGAATCTCCTCAACGATACCTTTCCAATGGGCTATCATGCGCCTAAAACGGAGATCGTATGCAAAAGTTATGACACCGTGAAGTTGATGTACTAACTTACCCAAACGGGGCCCACATGACTTTTGGCGCTTCATCTCCTAGGGTTAGGTTTTTGGATGTCTATGGTTTTTGGCATTCCTGTTTATTGTAAAAGGGCCTTCAGAGCCTCATTGTAATCATCTTCTTGCGAATGCGAGTAGCCGTCACATCTCTTCTCAGAGATAAGCTGCCACCATTCTAATGAGTCTTTCACTATGTATTTTTACAATCTCTATACATTTATTTCATTAATGGAAATCGTGTATTACTATATCTCTGTGCTTATGGTTTCATCTCTGATACATTTATGTTATATTATTGGATATCTATGATATCTCTGTGCATTTCTTTATTATATCTCCACTCTCATTTCGTGCCGAAAATAATCCAGATCAAACTTGGGTTAGTGTGGTCCTGCAGGAAGATTTCCCTTTGTGGTACTTAGGGATGACATTTTTATGTCTTCTCGATCAAGCCCTCCATGCTTCCATTCATTGGGGTAGTTGGCGGTTCAACCACCAGTCCTTTTCTCATTCACTGATTTTTTTTGGGATCAGGATAAGGCTTATTATTCTAGATCAAATATTTCAACAAAGAGGATTGGGTCATCTTAGCATGATGAACCCTCTCTACAGGTTTCCTCCCTCTTTCCTCTAGTGGTATCATGGCCAGTACTTCAAGCCATCACCCCCACAATCAGTTGTTGGCAATCTAAATAATAATACATTTACATTGTCACATGCCATGGCATGATAATCATAAGTAATGATTAATTACAAGCTGGGGGAAACATGGGTGCTACACCTATGCATTCATTTATATTATATTTTAAATTTACATCTTTTGATTTTATAATTGTTCTGGGAATGTGTTAAAAAATACATGTTATCAAACATATGAAATGCGTTATCAAGAAAATTGAGTTTTAATTACAAATTGTTCCTTATTTCTCTTATAGGCAAATCCATCTAGTGCAAAACATGCCCCCGTGTTCTAAACAACACAAACAATCACCACATGTGAAGGAATCTCAAGATTATTACAAAGGCTTGTTCTCTTTCAACAAGGCATGACATCAACTGCTGTACAAATACCTTTTTCACAAGTTCAACTTACCAACAAGTCTCTATACAACCACGAGCGCCATACAATTCATTCTACAAAAATAAACAAAAAAAATAAAATATAAATGGAAGATTGACTCAGCTAATATAAAAAATACTGACCCAATCACTACTACTCTATCTACATCTAGGATCCAACAAAATGAACAACGTCAAATAAAATACATTGAAAGAAAAAAAAGACTTAGAGAGACTTCATATATAAACCAAAACCAACCTCGTATGGACTTGCCAACACATGTTCTTGAACATCAACCTCGTTCCCAATCTTTCTGAAAACGTATTGATGCCTTCTCGTACATACATACATGTACTACATGTATGGAATCTTATATTGGCATTCCTACTCGCCCATCTCCAAATGGACACAATTGTACTCAATGTCACAGAGAAAAAAATGGTCACATATTTTCAAAATGGAATAATATGGACCTCGGTGACCAACCCACAATCCTATCAATATTTACTCAAGTTGAGGAAATGTTCATTTCTCGAGTTAGCCCCATCTTGCAAGTTAGGCATGCTCGAGGTGGACAATACAAATATAGTGGCCACGCTATCAATTTCCAACAACAATTTTTTCAAATAGTAACTTACTTGCCACGTCGCCTTTAAGATCTTGACGTCTTGGTTGTTACGAGAGATGGAGGATAGGGGAACTGTTATGATTCTTATGTGACAATATCTCATGTCATGAATGCATTGCTCTAGAAGGTGCAAAATGACAAATATTACAATGATGTCCAAATTGACCAAAACTCACTTCCAACTGCTCGCACAAATGTCTTGTCTCGCCTCCTTTCTATGTCTACGAAAACTTTCACTTCTCCTAATGAAGAGTCAAACATCACAGATATAGAGCACCATGTTGTTTTTCAAGAGGAGCAACCAATGTCTTCCTTTGCATTTCGTTTTCCTAATACGCAACGAGAAATGGAAACAATAAGAGCATTGTTCATAGTACATATGACGATCCACCAAAGACAATTGACTAGCCGACAATTGGCCTATCACCAATCAATGAGTACAACATAAAGGGTTTATTTGACATAGAATTTCCTACTTTTTTCCCCGCTGGAGATGCCCTACCTTGCCACCCATGCATGAAGAACATCTTGCTTGATAGTTATGCATTACACTTGATGAGATACCATGACAACAAGTTTGGTAGTCATCCTTGATTAAGATACTACCTATACAATTTGATTACGCGCCTTCAAATTCAAACAATAGGTACCTTCTTTGTCAAGCAAAGCTAAGATCGTAACACACCCACCAAAATTCAAGAGTTGTGGGTACATCTCAAATAACCACATGTAGACAAACTCCCAAAACAAGTCACGCGTTGTGAAGGATAGTTGCATGGGACTAGAGAATGTTGGATCGTATGAAGGATCGAGAAAGCATAAATGATAACACAACTTCAATGCCTGACCTTGTTTTTCACTCTTAATGCAACATACACAAAATGGTCGAACTTGCATGCGCAAATAGACCTCTTGACCCATTGCTTCACTAACATTGGCATACCCACAATACCATTGACCAACCCCACACTATAGTTGCATACATGCACAAAAGGTTTTCAATCTTCCATGAGAGATACTACAAAAATATATGCACACAATTGACTATTCGTATAGGTGCATAATCTATAATACCTAAAAGTACCTCTACCCAACCTATAAATTTATATTCTTTGTACTAATAATTTCATATTCCTTTTGTAGGTATGAATGGCAACATTGAGGCTTTGCACATACACATGGTTTTCTGTGGCTTGTTGGTGCTCCAAACATGGAAACATTAAATTAGGAAGACCCAAATAAAATCAATGATGCAAAGAGTTTCTTTGATAACTATATCACGACCTGGAATCCTACAACAAACCATGACACACACATGGCTATGCATCAATCCGTTGAAGATGACCCTTGCTTGTTGGATACATAAGAAATATTTACATCCAACCCACTTGAGGACTATGAACAACTCTTGAATCGAGTTCAAAGACATACAAAGTGCATTGAGAAAACATGTCTTCATAGAAAAGGGGCTACCCTGGAATGCAAGTATAAATTCCCTTGGAAGGAACAAATGGAGCCATTCCTCTACATTGATGAAATGGGCCAAAAGACATATCACCCAACACGTAATGATGAGTGCCTAAACATCCATGATCCCAACATACTCCAAACACGGTAAGAAAATGGTGATTGCCAACCAATCCTCTCTCATTGTGTAGTTTTGAAACACATTGCCAAATATGCTTCCAAAGCAGAGGGGAGATCAAAGACCTGCCACCATGTGTTGACTAGAATTGCAGCTACATAACATCCAGATGACCCTGCCTCAAATTCCTATCAACGTTTGCACTCAAAATCAATTGTAGAATGGAACATAAGTGCCCAAGAAACTTGCCATACGCTCCAAAAGTTACCCATTGTCACATGCCACTGCACCTTCACCAAACTAAATGTTGGTCATCAGATATTTTGTCCAGTCTCTCTTGATTTGTCTAACTGCTTATCCAAGTCCAATTTCATTGACGCATATTTGATCCATCCTGTTTTGTGGGAACCTATATGTTTGATTAACTCAGAAAACATTGGACATGTAACCAAGCATGGAAAAATGAAATGTGGAAAAAAAGACAAATCCCCATAATTATCCATGTATGGCCACTTTTTACTACAATACCAAACAACGATTCCAATCCCTTTGTTGGGTTTTGATGGAGTGAGCTACTTTTATACAAACCCTTTAGTTCCTTCTCTGAAGACATAGGTATTTCAAAAGAAGGATTTTTGGCTAATTGGGAGAGCATAAGAAATGACTACCATGCATGGCATGTTGATCATATCCCTTTGTCCACTCCCGATGGAGAAACATCTGAAGATGAGGATAGCCATAACATAATCCTACAACACTTACAAGAAAGAGAACCAAAATAACCATTGAAGACGATCATCAAAGGCACTGCAGGCACATGGAAATCCTACCTTATAAGCCTCATCAAACAAGCACTATCTTCTCAAGCAACGTCTGGCCATAGTCCAATACTATTTCTTTCCCCTACTAGAGTTGCAATATTTAACATACATGCAACCACTATACATGCATGACTTAGGATTCCTATCTGGGACATGAAGACTTTACATGGTCAATCCCTTACTGTATTCCAAGAAGAGATGAAACATGTTCAATACATTCTAATTGATGAGATGAGCTTCATAAGATTTAGAATTTTTGTGTAGATTTAGATTTGTTTGCGTGAGGCATTTCCAAAAGGAAACCACTGCTCATTTAGTTATCGCTCAATAATTCTTGTAGGATACTTGGGTCAATTGTCGCCTGTAATGGACAAACCTCTTTATGTAGAAGTAACTCGAGGGAGGATTTTATGGATGACCTTTCCCAATGTAATCAATTTGGAAACAATATTTTGGCAACATGGAATTTCTAGCACCTAGTTCCAGTTCCGCCAATTATTGATCAACATTCACAATGCTACATCAATAATAGATGATTAGAACCTACTTCAATCCAAGTGATCCAGAAGGCTTCGTATATGATACAGGAAGCCCAAAAATGTTATGGGAAACTCATAATGGTCTAAGAGGATAGAAAAGGGTAAAAAAACAGAGTTCTCTAAATATGGTCAAACCAACAACAAGTCGAAGAGCTCGTCACAAGATTTCCAACGACGCAAACGATGCCTCAAACAAAGCTAGGATAAAGAAGTTACAACCAATCAAAGTTGGTAGTCAACCTAATCAAAGTCAAAGGATGACATCATCGTCCATACTGCTAACGTCAGCAACTGATTGTGTAGAGATGATGTCATTCTCACGTGGTAGTACGAGAGGCTACCGCATGTCATGCATTTTCAGGCAACCTTGTGGGCCAATAGGAAATTGCCACATGGCACCCCCAGGTGACGCCACGTGGCACCACCCAGGAGCTGCCACGTACTAGTAGGACAGGGAAGACACGCAGGAGCTAACAGGGAGGACGATTATACTAGCATGGGCCAATGAGGAGGGGTCATGTGGCCCAATCTAGAGGCACAATGTGGCACCCTCAAAATTCCCAAGGAGGGCCCGAACAAACCAAATCCAAATTTAAAAGGGTTGTGGCTAGCCTAGCCAACAGACCCCAAAATCCGACGGATATCCCGCACCTTTCACACAAAACCCGATAGAGATCTCGGTTACTGGCGCACCTTCCACACTAAACTCTGACAAGATCCCCCATGAAATCCAACAACTCGACAACAAAGTTGATCCAAGTGGATATTGGTGGCCACCCACCTATTCCAACTGGCTCATCGTGTCCGTTTTTTGTTCAGGACGTTCTTTTGTACTTCTTTGTAATTGTGAGTTCTACACTTCTAGGTCTGTCTGAAGCCCCACACATCCTCCATGTGGATACGGGTGGCCTCTCTCCTAATCCGACTGGATTATTTTGTATGTTTTCATGTCAACACATCTTGTTGTACTTCCAGGGTCGTTTTGGGGCCCTAAACATTGTTTTTTTGGCTCACCACAATCAAATTATTGTTAGAGTCAAAGTTTGATGACAAAATGTGTAGCTCTTTGAAAGACCTTTCCAACGGGCAATCACACGCCTTAAACGAAGGTCGTATGCAAAAGTTATGACCCTTGGAAGTTGGGGTACCAAATTACACCAACTTACCCATAGGGCACACATGATTTTTGGCGTTTCACCTTCTAGGGTTGGGTTTTTCGATGTCTAGGGTTTTGGAATTCACGAGTAATATCAAAAAGGCCTCTGGGGCTTCACTGTAATCCATTCTCCTCAGACGGATGCATGTAGCAGGAGCATCTCTTCTCAGAGATAGCTACCACCATTCGAGCAAGTGTTTCAGTTCTGCAGTTTTACTGTTTCAACCTATTTCATTATTTAATAGAAGATATTGTTCACTAGATATTTGTTTTATTCTTCACTTCTCTGTGTTTATTGTATTCAGTCTGTTAATCATTTCGTTATGCTCCTAAATCCGGATCAGTGATATCAGAGCGGTCTATTCTTCATTTATTTTTCTTTGTGCATGTCCCTGACAAGATTTGGGTATAAGAAGTTGGGACTCGAACCAATTGATCCATTACAAGATTGGTTGCGTCGAGCCTGAAAACAACCCATGGGGGATGAAAAGAAAGATGATGGAACAAGAGATCTTATTAAAATGTTGCTCGCGGAAGCCCTCGCACGACAAAGGAACAAAATGATGGACAACTTCGCGCAGATCCTTCGACGGTTGCCCACAGGAGAAGCATCTTCATCTAGCGGCCATGAAACCCCCTTCAAGGTACAAGTAAATTTTGATATTCCATTATTTGAAGGACTGATAGATGCAGATGTCGTAGATAAATGGTTGAATTTGCTCGAAGGATATTTTTCGGTCCACAATTTTTCTGATAGGGAAAAAATCACTTTTGCACTCCTCAAGGTCGTTCCCCATGTTAAAGACTGATGGGATACTTACTTTGAGCAAAGGGTTGTGGAGGAATCTACAATTTTTGTGGTGGCCCCTACATGGGATTCCTTCTGGGATTCCATTAAAGAACAATACTACCCTGTTGGAAGCTACAAGGACCAGTACACTAGATGGACCACCCTATGTCAAGAAAGGGACCAGACAATACCAAATTTCACCAATATTTTCCATACCCTACGCACCAAATTGGGTATCAAAGACTTTGAGCATCATCTGGTGCTCAAATACCGCAGTTGTTTGCATAGATACATTCAAATAGAAATGGATTTCTTGGACATCGCCTCATTGGGCACGACTTATAGATACGATGTCAAGATCGAGCAAAAATTTAAGAAGAAATGACGAGAGTTTGGATGTGCAAACCCCTCATAGACGAAGCATAGCAAAGGCAACCCCAACCCACACAGCAAGGGACCAAGTTGAGATGGTCGCCCTTAGGAAAACCAGTCCAAGCAACAACACAAGAAGGGCAATGAGAAGATGAAGAGGGACACGGGAAAATAGTGTGATTACCATAAAAGTCCTTGGCACAACACCGAAGAATTCTGCTCCAAGCAGTCCCTCGTGGCCAAGCTGAAGGCTTCCAAGTCAGAGGTCGATTCTGATTCAGAGTCCAATTCTGAAGGAGGGAAGTGGATTATCGATGCTGAACCTAGTGCCACTGTCGCTACCACCAAAGTCCAACCAAGCGAACCGAAAGAACCAGAGGAGGGGGAATGCCTCTTTCACTCGCAGATGTGGGTCAAGGGGGCTCCAATTCATTTCATTGTCGACAATGGTAGTCAGAAGAACCTGATCTCCGCAGAGGTCATCAAGCGGCTGGACCTATCAATGAAACCGCACCCGCATCCCTACACCATCAGTTGGCTTCGCCAAGGAAGAGATCTTTGTGTCAGCCAACAGTGTCGTCTACCCTACGGCATCAAGCCTTTCAAATACGAGGTATTGTGTGATATTTCTCCCCTTGAAGTTTGTGATGTTCTTTTAGGACAACCATATTTATGGAAGCATCATGTTGTGTATGATTCTAGACCCCGTAGTGTTATTATTACTTTGGGTAGACAATTGTACAGGATCTTATAGGTAGCGCTGCCTACTGTTATTTCTTTAATCTTTACTAAGCAATGCAGTAAGGTCATTTCACAAACCAAGAAGATTGTCTTCTTTGTGATCCGTGCTAACAGTAAGCAGAAGGTCGCTGCCACATCTGTGGCCTCTACACAATGCCTCTGTTTGCAGTAGAATCACGTGGATGAGATCATGGAAGAATACATAGACATCTTCACCTCACCTACAAGGGTACCGACACACTGTCAAGTCAAGCATCCAATCGATTTGACCCCAGGCGCGCCTCTACCTAATGGACCAGTCTATCAACGCTCGTTGATGGAGAATGACGAAATCAGGCATCATATCCAAGAGCTTCTTCAAAATGGGCACATCAAACCCAACTCCTCCCCTTGCAGAATCTCGATTGTACTGGTGCAGAAGAAGGACGAGACTTGGCAACTTTGCATTGATTACAAAGCCCTAAACAAAATCACAGCCAGGAATTGCTACCCCATTCCTAGGATTGATGACCTTCTTGACCAACTCAAGGGGGAAAAGTTATTCAACAAGATTGACATAAAGTCTGTCTACCACCAGGTTCCCATCGAACCAACTAATGTATGGAAGACAACGTTCAAGTCTAAAGAAGGTCTCTACGAATGTCTAGTCATGCCCTTTGGCTTAACAAATGCACCAACCACTTTCATGAGGTTGATGGATGATGTATTGCGACCCTTCACCAACTCCTTTATGGTAGTATATTTGGATGACATCCTCATCTTCAACAGAACGTGGGAGGAGCAAATGCAGCATATTCAATAGGTTTTGAGCACTCTGCAACAACACAAGCTTTATACCAACTTGTAAAAATGCTCTTTTGACATGAACAAGGTCCAATACTTGGGCTACATGTTGATCCAACTAAGAACCAAGTCATCCGTGACTAGCCAGCCCCAACCACACTAACCAAGCTTCGAAGATTTTTGGGACTAGCCAACTTCTACCGATGGTTCGTGTTGGTATTTTCCCATATTGCATGGGCTCTTAGCCAGGTGACCAAGGGCGGTGGTAGGGCCAAGTTCGTGCGGGGGAAGGAGCAACAATGAGCATTCGATGATCTGAAGCATCGCTTGTGCTCAGCTCTAGTACTCTCCTTGCCCGATCTGCAATAACCATTCGAGATTGAGATCGATGCATCTGACTATGTTGTGGGCATAGTTCTCACTGAGCACAGGCATCCGGTGGCATACCATAGTGAGACACTCTTCGATACTGTCTGTAAATACCCCACCTATGACAAGGAAATGTATTACATTGTACAAGCTTGTCGTTAATGGAAACATTACATTATGGGGAAAGAGACGATCATACACACTGATCACAAGCCTCTGTAGTTCATACAGACACAAGGGAAATTGTAGAATGACTGCCATCAAAAGTGGTCCACCTACCTACAACAATTCCATCTCAACATCAAGTATAAGACATGTATCTCTAATCGTGTCGTTGACTGCCTCAGTCGGCCTCCTGTGGCTGCACTCACTCACCAATGTGCTCCATTCATGTGGACATGAAGCATCTGAGTGGCCCCAACTTTATCAGCAAGATCCAAACTTCGCCACCACATATCATCTCTTAGGTACAGGCGCAACTGTCACTGATTTTCACATTCAGGATGGACTCTTATGCCACCTAGACCATCTCTGTGTTCCTACAAGCAAGCGTGCAAAGCTGATTTGGGAAGCCCACTACAGTCGGGTGGCAAGACATTTTGGCGTAGAGAAAACTTTGGTCGTTCTTCAGAAACATTTTTATTGGCCAAAACTTTGACAGGACGTCAACAGATATATCAGATCTTGCACTTCCTGTGCCATTGCCAAGCCCACCGTCAAGAAGCAAGGCTTATACATCCCTCTTCCTATTCATGAGAAGCCTGGGGAATCCATCTCAATGGACTACATGTCTGGTTTGTCGTCCACCAAGCAAGGGAATGACTGTATGTTTGTGGTCGTTGATCGGTTTTCGAAGATGGCCATCCTCACAGCATGTAAGAATAATGTCACAATGACAGATACTACCAAACTCTTCTTTGAATGAGTGTGAGTCCACTTTGAGATTCCACATACCATCATCTTCGACCAAGACAACAGGTTCCTCACATATCATCATCACCTTTTGGTCAAGTCTCTGGTCTTTGTTGGACACGAAGCTCACAAAATCCATTGCTTTCCACCCCCAAACCGATGGCCAAACATAGGTCGTCAATCAAATGATTGTGCACATCTTGCACATGTACAATTTTAAGCATCCACATACATGGGACGAGAGTCTCCCATATGTCCAACACAGTTACAACAGGGCTCTACATAGTTCCACCGACCATAGCCTATTTCAGGTGGGTTTGGGCTTCCAACCCTTGGGACCCATTGATGTTGCACTTCCTCCTGCCACTACACAGACCGACTCTTCCCCTGATCAATCTGTGATCGACAAAGCCACCTATTCATTGAGCGGTTTCAACAAATCCGCCAACAGGTCCAATAGATTTTGCAGAAATCCAATGCTAAGTACAAGCAACGCCATGATCAACACAGGGTACCACACTAGTTTCAGGTTGGCGACAAAGTTTGGTTACATTTGAAGAAGGAGCATCTCACCGGGCTCCATCGGAAGCTTCGCCCACTTCATTATGGGCCTTACACTGTCACCAAGGTTGTGGGTAGTAATGTTTTTGAGCTCAACACTCCACCCTTCCTTGGTTTGCATCTAGTATTCAAAGTGGACCTCCTTCGGCCATATTTTTCCCCATTATTGGACACCTCCGATATCGTAGAACAACTGACACCGACAGAGCTCAACCCTAACTGTATGGAACAAGCATCCAATGA
This sequence comes from Picea mariana, assembly GCA_032191745.1. Lineage (NCBI taxonomy): Eukaryota > Viridiplantae > Streptophyta > Pinopsida > Pinales > Pinaceae > Picea > Picea mariana. The sequence goes on along the minus strand of JASDQU010106823.1, from coordinate 4,714 downwards.
TCAGATAGTGGGCACACAGGTCAAGGGCACTCGACAGTAGCGATCCAGCCTTATTGGGTTGTCAAGGCAAGGCAACTTCTACACCAAGGCAAGTGGCTCACTCGAGGCCAAATCCAACAGAAGTTTCCTCACTTGATGGGGGAACTCAACGCAATGGAGACCATTGCTTCCCAAGTGGGGAGGATTGATCCAGGTGGATATTGGTGGCCACCCACATATTCCAACTGACTCCTCGTGTCCGTTTTTTGTTCAACATATTATTCTGTATTGCTTTGTAATTGTGAGTTCTACACTTCTAGGTCTATCTGAAGCCCCACACATTCTCCATGTGGATACGCGTGGCCTCTCGCCTAATCCAACTGGATTATTTTGTATGTTTTCATGTCAACACATCTTGTTGTACTTCGAAGGCCATTTTGGGGCCCTAAACATAGTTTTTTTGGCTTGTCGCAGTCAAATTGTAGACATAGTCAAAGTTTGATGGTGGAATGTGTAGCTCTCTGAAAGACCTTTTCAACAAGCTATTGCTTGCCTAAAACGAAGGTTGTATGCAAAAGTTACAACTCTTGGAAGTTGAGGTACCAAATCACACCAACTTACCCATAGGGCCCACATAACTTTTGGCGTTTCACCTTCTAGGGTTAGGTTTTTGGATGTCTAGGGTTTTGGCATTCATGAGTAATATCAAAAAGACCTCTGGAGCCTCATTGTAATCCATTATTCTCAGACGGATGCGTGTAGCAGCCACATCTCTTCTCAAAGATAACTACCACCATTCGAGCAAGTGTTATACTTCATTATTTAATAGAAGATATTGTTCACTGGATATTTGTGTTATACTTCACTTCTCTGTGTTTATTGTATTCAGTTTGTTAATCAGTTCGTTTCGCTACTAAATCCGGATCAAAAGTACCATGCTCAACCGACAACGAATTAAATGGGGCCATATTCCGATGGACCGTGCTTGTGTCACATCGCGACGGGGTGGAAAGAATTATCCACAGGGTTAAAGTGGTGTTGTTGATACCATATGCCATTTATATGGTACAAGTTTTATCCAACGATTAAATAGCGATGGTTGGGTAGGATTAATCGGGGTGTATTTGATACACCATATATTTTACATATGGAAAATCCTTGTAACAAGTGGATACAAAAAGGGGGTTCCGTGGGATTGACCCCGAAACCTTCCCCAACAATATTCTAACTTTGTACTTCCGTTAACCAATTGGAACAATGGTTCTTTTGGTTAGTTTGCCCCAGATTTGATTTTTAAGCTCAAACTTGCCAGAGCTTGGGGGAGGAGGAAAAAGAGCACATCCATGATGTACGACAACACATAGAACGAGGCAGAGCACTGTGTAATGACTGCAGGTACAAGCATGCATTACGAGGTAAATAGCCCATGAGGCCCTGGGATGGATGGTGTCCGTTTTTGACGTGTAAATAGTCTATTTTGCATGCTTTCTCACCACGGTCGCAACGGTGTGATCCATTTCTACATCAAAGCTTCAGATCAATAGGCTTATTTAAGAAAATCCCAATGTAAACATAGTCTTTATGATGTTATTTTATTTATGAGATGTTGTAGCAATTGTATGCTTGCCACAGGTTTCAAAGAGCATCGAGAGCTGCAACATGGCAACAAAACCCATTTTAATGCAGGAAACCTCATCTCTTCACCCTTGCACATAAACCGAGGTTGTTCAATGCAGGAGATATAGTTTTGGCACTTGGTCGAAAGGTAGCCAATATTGCAGTCAAAATTGTCTAAATTTTGAGACATGTGATGATTGTGTTTGTACTTGGATCTGATCAGCATATATAAAGATGATCATGGCTTCATATTGATGGGAGTCTTCATTCTTATGCCACAAGTTTTTGAGAGTTTTTTCCCATGGATGTCCATGGAGATTGCCTCATGTTCATGAGAGATTTTGCCACACATTGTGAGAAATTGTTCTTTATATATAAGAACACCCTCTTAGATGTTGTCACCGGGAGTGGGACTACAACCCTTTCAGTTGTAAAGGAGAAACATATTTTTAAAGAGGAAATAAAGCAACTAAGCTGTTGAGCGAAGCCTGGAGACGTAGCCCATCCGGGGCGAACTTTGTTATCACGCAATGACTTGTCTCTTTTATGGCATTGCTTATCTCTCGGTGTGCTTGTTCATTTCATATTCATGATGCTTTCATTTATTTCCACAAATTAGGTATTGGAAGCTTTAAGTGATGATACGTGAGATGTAATAAGTTGATTATCCAAGTTTTAATTCGATTTTGATTCAAGCCTATAAAAACTTCAATGTCACCTTGTTAAGCAATCAAGTCAATAAAAAATGATCTCAAAATTGATCCTTCAGGGAGTGACATAAGACCAAAGAAGAATTGATAATAATATCACCCCAGGCCCATATCAAGTGGTATTGGAGTAGGATTGACAAAGATTGCAAGTGTTGAAGATGGAGAGAACACCAAACTAGTTGTGGTTCGATGAACTACAGGAGATCAACCAAAGTCTTCAACCAAAGAATGTTGGGTTGAAGACATTGTTGCAAGCTGCAGAAGAGGAAAATCAGAAGTTGTGACTTCAACTACAAGCCATGAAGGAGCAAGCTAGAGAAGGCTCCACGTCAGAGGCAGTGAAGAGGCCATCTTGTGGCCATGGTGGATATACTGATTATAGATCTAATCATGACAATGTTGATGGTTGTGTCTATTGTCAGACGATAGAGGATGCGATCCAGGCACCAATGAACCAAGGAGGTTTCTTGGAAGCCTCATTTACCGCTCCTTCTCACTAGGAGGAACAATTGGACACATTTCGGGAAGAAGACCGAGTGTCACAGACCATAATGGAGGTAAATGATCCATTTTTAGTTCCTTTCTTCATTGATGTTGATATCTCTTTTGGAGTCTTTGAACAACATACTACATACATCGACTTAAAGTTAATGAAGAATATGGGGTATAAAGGAGGAGGTCTTGGAGCCCATGACCAAGGCATTGTGGATCCCATCGAGGTGGTGGAATAACCTCGATATACCGGGCGAGGTTACGTCCGAGAAGAGGTTGGAGAATGCTCCAAAACCCACGAGGAAGGAAATTCCAAGACAGTCACTGAAGGGAACTTGAAGACCCCATAAGCGAGTGAATCTTCAAGTGACAAATGAATCTATGCAGGATGAGAGCATATCATGTTATGATCGTGACTATGAGTTATCTCCAATGGGAGATGAGTACTCCAAAGGAAGAGCTAAGGAAAACTCTCCTCGCCAGTCCAACACTAGAGACAACCCATCAAGGTATAAAAAGTCTCAATATTCTATTGTTTCATTTGATTATAAACAAATTTATAGTGTAAAACAAAGCTTATGGAGTAAGAAACCTTGCACGTTTTGTGGTATGTATAACCATGTTGTTTCCCAGTGTTGGAAAAGAAAAGCTCTGTACAGGAAAGTTATGGCGACCAAAAAGGAGCCAAGACTTGAATACTCTTCTTCCCATGAGGAGAAAAGGAAGGGCAAGAAAACATCGAAGTGGGAAGACCATTGTGACCAAGGTGGACACCATGAAGCCACCTGTTGGACCCTTCATCCAGAGCTGCGTCCCAATAAAGACAAGAATATTAGGCAAATACCTCCAAAGGAACCAACCAATGAAGCAACTCAGCAAGGAAGCCAACTACCAGAAAGGAGACAACTCGAGGAGAAGGACCCATTCGTCTTAATGACTGAAAGGACGGAAACAAATTTATTATTGTAAATCACTTGTTGCTTCTAAGACCCCATAGAAGGGCACTTTTTAAAAAGTGATGACTTGCATAATATCACTTCTTTTACACAACATGATGAAATGTTTAAGCCTTTGTGAGGTAGCTTTGGGTTTGGGATTCTAATCGTATGATGTAAGACTTTTGGGGTCCAAAAGTCCTTTCATTGGGAAGGTATGATCCAAGAGACTCAGGATATGATCCAGGAAGCCCAAAAATGTTTCAAGAAACTCAGAATGGTCCAAGAGGACATAAAAGGGTCAAAAATCAAAGTTCTTGAAATCCAGTCAAACTAGCGCCAAGTTGAAGAGCTTGTCGCAACCTTTCCAATGACACAAATGGCACCTCAAACGGTGCTAGGACAAAGAAGTTACAGGCGGTCAAAGTTGGTAGTCAACCTCATCAAAGTCAAAGGATGACATCATCGTCCATACTACTAAGGCCAGTAGTTGACTGAGCAGAGATGACCTCAACATGATGTTATGCTAATGTGACAGCACGAGAGGCCACCATGTGTCATGCATTTTTGGGTAGCCATGTGGGCCAATGGGAAAGTGCCACGTGGCGCCATGCAGGAGCTACCACGTGGCAGCATGACATGGAAGACACACAAGAGCTGAAAGTGCAGACGACTGTACTAGCAGGGGCCAATGAGGAGGGGTCACATGGCCCAATATGGAGGTGCAACGTGGCACCCTTGAAATGACCAAGGAGGGTTCGAACAAACCAAATCCAAATTTAAAAGGGTTGTGGTCGGCTTGATCAATGGACCTCAAAATCTAATGGATATCCCGCACCTTCCACACAAAACCCGGTAGAGATCCCTGTTACTAGTGCACCTTCCACACTAAACTCTGGCGAGATCCCGCACGAAATCTGACAACTCGGCAACAAAGTACCACACTCAACGGACAACAAATTAAATGGGGCCATATTCCAA
>JASDQU010106822.1:86720-98805 GCA_032191745.1 Picea mariana | reverse complement strand
TCAAATGAAATTGAAAGTTTCATTAGATTTAATATTGATGCATTACAATTCTTTCATGTCAAAGCTTCAGTTACTTGATTTTCAATTGCAATGAATTGAAAAGTTATACTTGCCTTTCCTAATGTGCATTGAAGAGACATTTCATTCCTAAATAATTTGCTAACCCCATGAATTACCTTGGTTCAATTAAATTATCTTGGATCAACCAATTTACAACGAATTTTATATTTCTTAGGTCAATACAAAATTCACATCCTCTAAGTACAAAATCCATACAAAAAAATAATTGTTTTCCAAGCTCATATTTCTTCATGTTGGCTTGCAATTAATTGTGGGTTAATATGGCATTACCATATTACAATGTAATATGGTAATACCATATCTCGTGTAGTATCTTTTTTTAAAACTTAATGCCATCATCACAATATTGACGATAGTTCGTAGGAAAAAAATTTCATTTTGAACACCATGGCAATAGCGACGAACTTTTGTCGCAAGTTGCCACAGGTTTTCGTCGCACGTACAACATCTTCGTCGTAACTTTGGTCTGGATGAATCAATTTCATTGCTATTGCCACGGGTATTCGTCGCAAGTTGCCATGGTTTTTCGTCGCACATACAACATCTGTGTCGTAACTTTTTGACTTGTCATAAATTTTCGTCGTAATTGCGACGAAATTTCATCGTAATTGCCATGGTTTTTCGTTGTACTTGTGACGAGGTTTCGTCATAATTGTGAAGATGCATAGGGTTAACCGAACTTGAATGTGGTGACACATGGAGAGATAATTTCATTGATGTTTCCACGCATACCTGGATCGTCGATAGAGCAACAAAATTATTCCAACGAAAAAAAAAACTCGGCTTTCGTGGAAATTGTGACAGATAAGTGTGGAAATATCAATGAAAAACCATCACAAATTTGGTCATATGTACTAGTGGCTTCAACCACCTTCAGTTGTAACTCCTCCTCCTTCTCTTTATTTCCTCCAACACTAAAAAAAAATGAACTCTCAAGAGGAGTCAAGCCCTCAGGAATCCTATTATTTTTCATGGATATAGTTTCCTTGGGCTTAAGAGGTTCATATTAGATGATAGCACAAATTCTGTCATCATCAGGGAGGTCCTTCCAAGATCCTACATGGTCAAGAAAATATAGGTGATAAAGGGATTGAAAAGCACAATCGGGCTCGTGAGGCAAAATTTGTTGATTAGGAGAGGCTACAGAGACAGCTAACCGATCAAACATGGAATTCAAATCCTTCTTCACATGAGTGATGTTGAAATATAGAAGGTTCGAGACAAGTGCCCAAACAGTTTGGGCTTATTTCTCCATCAGCTCATTTCTAGGAGAGCATATCTTGTGTATTACGTTCACAACAAGCTTAGAACTTCCAAAAACTGAAAGGTGACCACAATAATGATTAAGGGCATTCTCAATTCCTAATAATAAAGCTTCGAAATCAGTGACATTATCCGAACAAGCAAACTCTAACCTGTAGGACAGATTATGGATTTTTCCCGCAGGAGAAACCAAGGTAATGCCAGCCCTGTTTCCTTCACTAGAGTATGAACCGTCAAAGTGCATATGCCATAAATCATTATCTAAATAAATTATTTCTAAAGGAATATTATCCTCTCCAACAAAGATGGAATATACTCCTAGGTCTTCTTCGACATAGTTTACGTTAGATTGCAGGACATTCTCTATGTAAGGTGAAATCCTTACCTCTCTAAGAACTATGATATTCTTACCATTTTGAGGAATGGATAAATGTGTCCCGTCGAGTGAGAGGTATCCACCCATTAGGGATTGCCAATCTCTTCCCAAGATAATTGAATAATTTCTTACAGGCATATCAATCACCTGAATGTTGAGGGTTGTTCTTATCTCGAGGTGAGCACATAAAACCAAGGTTACATCTTTGATATTTCCTATGGTTGTTTGTTGCATACTATTATAGGAAAGCATGCTTCAGGAGTTTTCGTTTGTACAAGATAATCCTAGCTCTTCCATAATAATCTTTGACATAACACTTGGGCCTGAACCACCATCAATGAGGCAACAATGGGTGATTTTATCCATGATCTTTACATAAATATTAAAAGGGATATTTTTTATAGGGTATATAAAGTTATGTAAACCTACTTTATTTATAGAAGAATCCTCTTCTCTTACCTCTTCAGAAAGATTGGCCACAACGAAAGATTTTCCTTCCATGAATTGTTTCATATGCATCTGTTGTTCAGGGATGACAACCATGTCTAGGAGGGTTGCATTTTCTTTGATTTTAGCCAATTGATTCAAGATATTGTATTTGGAAGAGGGGGGAGGCAGAGTGATTCTTTGACTCTTAGTATTTTTAGGAACCTGGGGTGTAGCAGCGGTTGAGGATGAACTCGGGCTAGAAGAACTGCGAGGGGGGTCAAACTTGCCTTTTGGGGCATAGGCTTTGTTCCTGGTATTGATGACCATGACATCTTATAGCTAATAAAAATCTAGGATAACGATAGTAGCTTCTGGTATTTTACCAAAGATATTGTCTCTGACACTCTTCCTTACCTCATATGTGGTTTCTTCATGGTGTTCCTCGCAAAATTTACACCAACACCTAGGTCAGATAGATTTGGGCTGAAAATTATTTTCAACCCGACTTCTAAAAGGAGGGAAAGAAGAGGAAGAAACTCCAGGGGTGAGAGGGGAGACAATACCCTTCTACTCAAATTCTATCATACAATTTTTCATATCTTGTACTAGTTGTAAGAGAGCGAACATGTCTGTCTGTCTAACTAATTCTCCCTAGGGTAGACTAGTTCATTCAAGTTGTTATTTGTACTCTAAACAAGTGTGCAAAGCGGAACCGAGATTATAAATGGATTTTTCTTCAATCCTATGATGTAAGGTGAAGGCAATGCATTGTATTAATGCATGAAGGTGGCTTGGTTCTGAGGGAGAATAAGTTCGGGGATTTGATTATATAACTTGGTGAAACACAAGTTGAAAGACCTGATGGTCTCACCATCTTTGTAAGTGACGTTATTTTACTCCCTTAACTTCTCAACGGGGCTTTTGGATTTCCCATAAGTGGATCTGAACCAGTAGATTAATTCCTCCCAGGTAGACAAAATATTAGGAGGAAGGTCAAAGAATTCGGTTGAAGCCTTCCCTTCCAAGGAATTGACAAAAAAGCGCATGCAAGTGTCATTATCGTTATCCCCTATGTTATGACAAGAATTAGAAAATGCCACTAGGTGTTTGTTAGTACTGACAGTGTTATTTCCTGAAAACCTAGGCAAGTGCTCTTTAAACTTCGGAAGTGGGCGAGTAACAGGTGCTAAGTTAAGAGGAGAATATGCATGCCATGGTGTGGTTGTGGCATCCTCTTCGAACTGAAAAATCCCATACTTTTTAATGACTTTGGTGGGGTTTGTAGTAGATTGGATGGGGATATGGTGGTTGTACAAGCTACCAATCACCAATGACGATGAAGATTGGGAAGATGGGGCACTTCTAGTGCCACCAGAGCCACCACTAGATGCCATCTTATGGATGATAGATGAGGGAAAGAAAGATGAGATGGATGAATCAAATAAAGTTCTCCTTAGAGAAATTTGTTGGGAAAATAACACAAAGTTTCTCCTTCCTATCTCAACAATAGGACTGATTTTGGGTGACAAGCCTCTTCTTCTTCTAGAAGCACGAGAATCAAAGGACATGAAAAAATAGCCAAAACTAAAGGAACAAAAGGTTACTGCTGATTTCTAGGTTTCCTATGTCTAGCTTCCAATTGTTCTTGAGCACTAATATCTTGTTCAATTGCTTCCCAAGAAAGATTAATCTCAGCATGGGTCTTAGTAGTGTCTAAAATAGTATAAAACAGGTTGAAAGTAATGTTGGTTTGGTCTTGGAGACCGGGCTCAAGATTGGGCTGCCTTGCAACAGGAACAATGATTAAAAGAAAAACAGTCAGAGAATCAAAATAAAAAAAAGAAAGATGTATCGATGAAAATCGGGTATAAAATTTAACCGAAGAGATATCGAAGATTTCCCTAGTATGGTCGCCAAATAAATGTTGAGGAAAATATATGAATTGATATTACTCAAACATTTTCAAACTTTACTTGGCTAAATTAAAGTAGACGGGAATATCACCCTAAAATTATATCCAACAAAAATAATATCCTAACTCACAAGTATTAATTACGAGTGCTTACGCTAGTCTTTTATCAACAAAAAAACTTGCTAGAAATTCACTTTTTGTGTATTTTCTGAATATATCAGTTGTTGAAATAAATGTAAGAATAGAAGTAAAGACACCAATATGATAATCAAGACAATTGAGACATAAATCAATCCTTTATTTCATTCCAAATCACCAAAGAGTCATTTTCTTTACAAAATCTCATATAGAAATCTTGGACCAAAGTCAAACTTACACATCCCCAATGGAACATACAAAAGGACCTCTGACAGAAAACCAAAACTGAATTCTAAAAGATGGATCAGGTTGCCACAGATTGTTGCCCACTCGACTCTGCACAATAGCCTTTGTCAATCATGAAAACTAATTCACAAACAAACAAGTCTACACAGACTATCAAAGATAGATCAACACCTCTGAAGAACAAGTGTCTGAATGATTTGATTCAGCCCTGAATATTTTTGTATACAATAAGACCCTGTTATCATAAAAGAGAGTTAGGTTATGATGAATATATGAATGAATGAAAACTGAATTATCTCAACATAAACTCAAAGAGAAAACCTTAGCATGCTTCTGCTTCTATCCTCCTCTTGTTCCTCCCCTTACTTCTGCTTTTAAAAAATTAGAATTGGTTGAAGTAGTTGAACCAACTCGTTAGTTAAGCTAACTAAAGAATCAACTAACTTAGTTAGAGGGGGGGGAGTAATAATCATAATAGGGTCATAAATAAATAATAACTAGTAGGTGGGACCCCTTGTGACTCCCTTTAGTTCATAACAATCATAACCATCATAACATAATCCATTAGTTAAACAAACACACCCCTTGTGCCTCCCCTCAAACACATTTACTTTTGGCAATTTTATCTCATGAAATTTGAAAATATTTCAAAATAATACTTATATATCCAAAATAAAACATGTTGTCCAAAATCGATGAAGTCCACCACCATAAAACAATAATAACATAAAATTCAAAATCCATATTTTCCAGACTGTGATGCAACCTTTTCTTGGTTGTTGTTGTCACCTCTTGATTTTCCTAAATTAGCCTTGGGTTGGGTAGATTCTTTAGGCTTTAGCTCACTAATCACATGGGAAAAATCGTCCCTCAAATGCATCCATGAAGACATGGATTTGTCAAAGTCATTGGAGGGTGAGGAAGGGGCAGCAGTAGCTTTTCCTTTATCATATACATGGTGGGATTCAGTCTTCAATCTCTTACTGGCATGGGAGGATTGCACTAGTGAATGGTTAGGGGAAGCTTAGAAAATGGGGTTCAAAGGTGGAGAAGAAAACAAAGTCAAGTTGGTCCAACCACGGTGTTGGGAGACCATCGGGTGAACAATCTCCTGCCACCCATCATTTTCAGGGACTTTGGGCTATAAAGAGACATGAGGAGGCACATGGATGCTGGGGGCTTGAGGGGATTGGAAAGGAGGCCTTTCAGGCCTAGGTTGGACTATTCTTTTCCCAATCCAATTAAATAATCCAGCATGAAACAATTGGCCAAGATCTTCTGAATCAACATCAAAATGTATAGAGAACCTGGGCCTTCTTGGGCCTTGGCTCCAATTACCTCTACCTCTGTTTCCTCGGCCATGGCTTCCCCAACTAAAAAAACTTATCCTGCATATGTAACCGATTAGCAAATAGTTTTTTAAATAACCATGCATGACAACTCTTAAAAATACGAAATAGATTTGGCTCAAAATGTATCAGGCTCATGCAATCCAATCCATACAAATTGTTCTAATGTTAATCAATGATCAGGGGGGTGAAATAGTGTTCTGGGATGCGTGAGGGATTTGTATTGAGCGAAAATATGATGTAATGAAAGGGGAGAAGAAATGGTCATTACTTAATGATAACAACAATCAACTGTAAATCAACCAAATAAAACCTCACTGCAATCTACTCAAGATCTTACCACTTCATCCACTTAACACAAAAATTCTCTTGGTTGTAATCAATATCAGAATAGGGACTGAAACAGTGAATCTGGGATATGTGAAGGGTCTGTAATTAGAAGAAAGTGAGATAATGAGAGGGGAGGATAACTATTATTGTTCATGAAATTAATCAAGCGATCCATAAAACATTCCACGGTAATAATAGATTCTTTAACCAACAATCAGATGACTGAGTAATAATTCATGTGTATTTGACTAGTTCACTATCCATTAATATCCAACACAGTGCCACTACAAAACAGTAAGTATTTCACACAAATTGTAAGAGGTTTTGTTCCCTTTTATTCGCACATTCTACATTTTATAACAGTGAACAACAACACTCATTCCCAATCTATAATCATTAGCATCCACCACTATCATACATTTCTTCAATCCACATCTATATTTAAAAGTCATGTTTCCAAAATAATAATGAAGTCACTATTTCTACAATAGAGGAAATCAAGATCTATAATGATATTTTTCCCATATATATATGCAGTAAAAGACCAAAATAATCAAAACCTCACATGCCACGCCTGAAATGACAATTGACTATACAACCAACAGGCACCATTTAGACACAAGCTATGCAGGAGTAAATTTCCAAGGCAATGTAACCATGCTAGTGTAAAACAAAACAACTCAATGCGAATTAAAATCTGAGCCAAATATCCAACACGACTATCATCAACAATGGTCAATTGCAATAAATAATATTCTTAACAACTCTGAGGGTATCACTGAGTATAAAAAAAAATTATCCATACTACACACAGAGCACAACTAACCAAAATCCACAATGCAACAATTCCACTTATCACAACAAACACACAATCACGACAATAAATCAACATATCGTGTTGAGGCTGTGTGCATTAATAAGTGGTTGGTTTGTTTAAGTCACACCGTCATTCAATCAAGCCATGTGCACTCAGGCTTATTCAACCAACAACACAAGGATGTCGTGGATATGCCTTCTATAGTCATCTAGTTCGATTACCTATGTGAGCCACCCTAAGCATTCATGACCAATGTCATCCATCAACCAAATCACCATAAGTGAAAAATTAGTGACTATACATCAACCAACAATTCACCATTGTGGTAAAAGAATCAATCAACTAAACAAGGTCATGGTAGTTGTGTATACCCATGCATCCAATCGAAACGAGCAAAGGCCCTTCCATTAAAAACAACTAAGTTCTTTGACATCAGGTGGGTGACTGTGAACTTTAGAAGCGAAAATTGGCAATACAAGGTTCACGCTATTATCACAGAGGTAGTGATGAAAGTCCATACCAACACGACTGCTATATGACCAACGGGTGAGCCCGTATTCAAAGTAATAGACCACAATAATCGGGAACAACTTGAAAGAATCGAAAATCTTCCTATGCAAGTCCATTATAGAGGGTTAAGGGTTTGCACGGTAGCCTTCACATGAGGAACATAACTAACTGCAATGAAACTTTGAGGCCAAAGGTGTACGCACAAGGAGGACTATGATTCACTTGTGAACAGAAGACAGTTCCTTGACAGGGCCGAAACAGAAAAACATGGCTCTAGTTAAACCCCATAATCATGAAGGAAACTAGCCAATCGTGATTTAAACAAAACCCTTCAAACAAAACAAAGTGGTAACAAAGAACTATCACCTAGGAAGACTAACAACTTCAATGAACTTAAAACTATTATGGCAGAACCATCCATTTTCCATTTAAAACCAAAATTTCACACAGTTGCAACACTCATGACAAACACAAACCCACACAACTGAGCCAAAATTATTTCATAACTAGAGTGAAGTCAAGAATGGCCAAAAGAGACATACCTGTTGATCAAAATCCTTAAGACGAGAGGTGGTCGAGCGGTTTAACCCTGCTAAAAATCTGAAGCGTGAACACAACAACAAGATCAAACAATAGTTCGACTAGGGTGGTGGCCAACGGGAAGGGTAAAGGTGACGTGCAGTAAATTCACTTCGCCTTCACCCACATCTCATTTACTCAATTGTACATGTTAACGAGCCCCCCATTAACACCATTAATCAACCCATGCATCAAGAATATCAACACATTTAAACCATAGCATTATCCAAGTTTCATATAACAATTCAACCATTCACATTATTAGTTTTCCAAATGCACCACCCATATTTATATTCCCAATATAACTCAAATACATTGCATGACCACTATAGAATCTAAGAGATCATGTATAGAATAATCACCAATAGAGTGATCAACATCAACCTATACCATAGCATAATCACCATACATATAGACTATATAAAATCGCAAATCCATTACTTCCATGAGCCACTGACGTTCATAACATATGTATATCAGCTACCGATTCCGTTAACCAATGCACAACCATTTCATTATCACCTTGCCAAATGCGCCACCAAAATTTCCACCATATGCATATAAAAATGTAACTTAACACAATTGTATAGCCATTTCCTTGTTAGCTAGGGTTTAACCATAATCAACAAATATTTTATGCATGTAGTATTGCAGAACTAGGTCCCTTTGAACTCGTTGTAATATCGTTCTTCATGGAATTTTACTAACATGTTTGTTGTGCAGGTGCGAGAAGGACAAATACCATATATGAATAACAGGTTGTAGTATCATGAAGGAACAACATCTCAAAGCTTAACTCATATCAATTACAACCATATTCTCATCAACCATGTAAACCTTTGTATCACATCATCATAACATAAAAAATGAATAGATATGATCTTCAAAATTTCAAGGGGGTCCCACCTACTAGCATTATTTAGTCTTATATAATAATAGGCTTTAGAAACACTTTGCAGGAAAAATTGCGTTGACGTTTTAAATAGTCAACAACGTGTCCTTTGACTGGTTATGTAGTTCCTGCCTAGTGATGACATAAAATCCACCTGTCATATACATGGCATCAACATTTATGAATTTAATGTGAATAGTATTGTATGCTTTTAATTGGAAATACATGTGTCACTCAATGTGGTATCCTACAACCATTTGAGCCCTTGGCCTGTCTACCATGTGATTGGTCCAATTTTTGTTGTGAAGTTGACTAAACTTTTGATTGTTGTATGTTGCAACAAATGCCTTGGATTGTGCCCATGATATGTTTGATATGGAAGGCATGCATGAGCTATGCATTAAAATCTCATTGTAAATTGATGGGTGCCTAAATCAACAAAACTGATCTCGCCATAGCAGATTATATTGATCAACTTTCATTTTTTTTCCCATTGGGTGAACCTCGTTTTTTATAGGAGAGGGTTGTACTTCTTTACAATATCGGCATTTCAATCCAATGAACTTTGTCTACCAAGTTACGAATGAGGCGTATCTATCCATAAATTCACCCAGGACTTGCACTTGGCCTCATCTGTCAATTGGCTTCATTAACATGATAACATGGTCTCTGGGGGGGATGGAACCCATGTCTCTGTGAATACAATTCACTTGGTTTATCGCTTGACCACAAGTTGCTTGAAAAATTAACCTGCATCATGAATAAGGGGGATAACCTTCATTTTGTTGTCCCCTTTCTGTGGAGAGCAAATCCCTGCTGCATTGAGGACTAACTTGACACATAATTTTTTAGTGGATGATTGGGATGGGAGAATGATGGGGTCCAATTGAAAATGTTAGTTACAACTTACATATTCAGAGCATGTTAAAAATGAGTTGGAGTACCATTGAATGTATACATATAGGGAAACCCTGAATGCTGAAGATATTTTGGCCTTCCATTGATGATGAGTCAACCTGTTCAGGTTTTCCATTTGCTTTGCATTATTCATTATGCATGTAAATTGTTTTTTTTGGAGTTATGTCTCTTTTATGGATGGTTCATATTTTGTTGCATGTGGGGTTTTAAAGAAGGTCATCCCACACTAATGGTGGTTCTTTAATTTTAAATAGAATGGAAACAATAAAGGACAACACCAACCTATCTAAATGGGGACAAGATAATATTTATCAACAAAACTGTTTCCATTTCCCTCATCATCTTCCCCATTATCTCGCAATTTATGTTCCTTTTCTTTCTTCCACTATAAGAAAAATATGAAAATTGTGAGAATTTTCGAACTGAATTTATTGTTCATATATGAAGTCAAAATTATGTTATATTACCTACAGTGTTATGGTACCACATACAATCTGCGCACTAGTGCAAAACATACTTCTATTATGGTTCCTCTATTGCAAAGTACAACCCTTAACATTTGATTGAGGTACTTCATCTTGATACTTTTGAAATAAAACCAATGGTATATTCATGTTAAATCCATATCTGTATGCCAAGTGGCATACACAACAACCCACTAGATTTGTTATGTATGCCAATTGGAAAATAGAGCAACCCACTGGGGTTGTTGTGTATGCCAATTGGCATACACAACAACCCATTGTCTTGTTGTGTGTGCT
The DNA here is from genome assembly GCA_032191745.1 of Picea mariana. Classification (NCBI taxonomy): domain Eukaryota; kingdom Viridiplantae; phylum Streptophyta; class Pinopsida; order Pinales; family Pinaceae; genus Picea; species Picea mariana. Next base: position 88,204 of record JASDQU010106822.1, on the reverse strand, counting down.
AATTGGCATACACATCAGCCCCAATGGGTTTCTCTATATGCCAATTGGCATACTGAACAGCCAATTGGGGATGTTGTGTATGCCAATTGGCATACACAACATCCCCAATGGGTTGTTGTGTATGCAAATTAGCATAAACAACAACCCAGTGGCATGTTGTGTATTCCAAGTGGCATACACAATAGGCCCAATGGGATATTGTGTATGCCAATTGGCATACAAAGCAGCCCCAATGGGCTGTTGTGTATTCCAATTGACATACACATCAGCCCCAACAACCCCAATATTTTAAAATATAATATTTCTGATAGGTTATTTTCAGGACTTGCCTCTCCTTGATATTTTTTACCACCATAAAGTTTATCTTCATTGCAGTGTTGCTAAAAATAAGATGTCATTATCCTAAAGTGCTTGATTTTATTCAGTATAAGGGATTTCCAATATACTCAATTTGTGTTGAATAACATTAACAAGTTGGTAAGTCTTCTCTATGAGATAACTTCAATTCTTACCATATTTTAAAATAAGTTATCGAATCCTTCTGTTGCTTAAAAACAATAGCTTTGAATTTTTACTCAAGTTATTTTGTGCTTACAATATTTTGATTTTGCAGTGATGTTTACCTCAATTTCAAATTGACCATCACACCATGATTATTCTTTGACAATGGAGAGGAGATACTTATTTTGATATTTTGTAAGTCCATTTCTGTTTCAACATTTTTTTAAATACTACAAGAAATTGTGAAGCTTTTACCATTGGTTGTTGTACTAGTTTAATGCCCAACTCTCACAACTTTTTTTTAATGTATTTAAATCATAACATTGACCTTGATCTATATTGATTCCATAAAGGTATATTTTATTCATAATCAAGTCTCAACCTCAGGGAGTGGTATAGGAAGGAGGGTATTAATGTGAAAACAAATACCAACATGGGAATATGTCGCTGTTTAGAGAATTTAGATTGTTGTTGGATTTAGTAACATACAAAACTATCAAAACAAATAGATAACCACATTGGAGAAAAAATGGTGCAAGTATTATCCAATACTCCATGAACCCTACCTTAATAATTTTTGGGTATTAGGGTCGAGGCCATATGCTAAATTGTAACAGCCCTCCTAGCTAAGGACAACTACTCAGTCAACCGGTGAATTTTTTTTTTGTGTTAAAGTGTGTGCGCGTGTGCATAATAAAACAACCCCCTCGACTCTACGTCAACACTCGAACCAACAGGACGCAAGTAAGACGAACACAATCGAGACGACCCGACATATCATAGCGATGACAAGAAGCATACGCCCCCGAACAGGAGGCGGCAACTAAAGGCTATAGGCAGAGACAGACACCAAGGGTTAGGCACAGTACTGTCACAGAAGGAAGGATCAGTCAGTAGAGTCGCAGTAGTGGAACTGTGCCTTTAAACAGCCCGAGACTGCTGATACGGCTCAGAATGTGTCGCAAGAGTGGAACTGTGCCTTT
>JASDQU010106822.1:45373-58794 GCA_032191745.1 Picea mariana | reverse complement strand
AAGGGGTTCTACTGATGCCTCTGCATCCTCAAGGTCAAAATCCTGCACACTCAATCAAACTGAGTCAATAGCACCCATCTAATCAAATAGTAACACATCATGTCAATCACATCATAATCAATATAATAGGTCTAATGTCAAAAGTGTCCAGGTCACTTGCGAGCAAGTGTCCTCAAATAATAAGTGGTCTCAGAGCGCCAGAGCGGGATGTTACATAAATAGAGAGGTAATTACCAAAACACCCAAGGCCAAAACATTGGTATTTAGAAAAACATGCAGGGTCAAAACATGAGTTAACTACTGTCATGAATGTGTTGTAGATTATCCAGGAGCTTCTAAGCATTGGAATGATAACAAAAAATAATCCTCCGTGAGATAAATATTTAGAAAAACATACAGGGCCAAAACATGGAGTTAAATGTTGGCATTAATGTGTTGTGGGTTATCCATGGGCTTCTAAGCGTTGGAACAATAACAAAATATAATCTTCCATGAGATTTGTTTTGAAACCAATCATTTAGGTAAGCACAAAGAGTGAGTATATACCAAGAGGATCCAACAGTATAATGTTTGTGTGAGTTTTACTTTTATTATGTAGAGAATAAGATCCACAAAGGAGCCAGGCTGCTCTGTTAAACTAAATTATCCATATAGAACAACTCTTTCCCACCAAGTAAAGATGGAGTTCCATTCTCTCATCTCTTCATTAATTATTCCAACACAAAGCAAACTTCATTTTGTAGGATGCCATAATTTATGTCTTAGTTCTCTAGTATGATATTAAGGGCCACTTTTCACACAAATTTATAATCATATAAACTATTTCCAGCAATTCCTAACGACATATTAAAGCACCGACCATCAATGTCTTTAAAGGTCATCACCAAGTTTGATCATCATTGCCTTTACTTTTTCCTACCAAAACTCCAATTCAAAGTTGGACATAATATTTATTCAATTTATCAATAATGAGAAGTGACCATGGGGCGATGTATTGGGTCCCTAGTGCATAAATATGCATAGCTATGAGGTTTGACCAAATCTAGAAATTTCCCTCCCCACCTGCACAACTTTGGTTCAACTTTTCAAAATTTTGAAAGAAGATGAAATGGTTGTCTATTTTACTAGATGTTGTTCTTTTTAAGTCTAAAGTGAACTGATCCTTGCAACTCAAAACCTTTTCTTCTTCCACTATTACAAATTTCTAGGGATGTGACAGATTTTTGTTGTTCTCCTCACTTGTTGTGCCTTATACGATCATCCTGACAACAATTATGAAAAAGTTTTAGACTTATCACAAAATTCCTTTGTGATCCTTGTGAAGTTAAGAGACTCAACATGTTGGTTTCTTGAAACTTGGGGAAATGGCTTTGGGAAAGTTAGGTGATTTTTGAAGTGATTAGCAGGAAGCCATCAAACAATATTCCTATTCTTCTAGTTGACCTTCTATATTCGAGAATCAAATTGTGGAAACTTGAGGAAAGAAAAAAGAACATATTTTTATGGTTAAGATTCCCAACATAACTAATTCTCATGCTCAAATTAGTGCTATAAGATACTTCTGTTGAAGTACTTGCAGAAAATTATCCTAATTGAGATTCCTCTCTTACTCTGCTTCAACATGATGTTGGTGTTTCCACTATAAGGAGACACTTCAACACGGATTTTAATGAAAAATTTCCTTTCTTGTTCTTGGGTAGTGTTACAACAAAACCGAGCACCCACAAAAGTGTAAATTCCCAAGAACCAAGGTGATAACTTTGTGTAACTCAGGAAGGCTTTCCACTGTCACCTCAACAACTCTTCCTCTCACTTTAGGCTAGCTATTCTCTAAAACAAAGAGGGTATGTATAAAGTAGGAATATAAAGGCTATGGAATGGGTGTTGATATTATGGTAGCTGCGGGAGATATTAACCTCTACGCGTAAACTTTGACAAGACAACTAGAATATTTCGGGAAGCAAGAGAAACCCTAAAACATTGGATAATAACCCTAGAAGACAAGTCGACTCAAGAGAATATTTAATATTGATTTATTAGCCTCTAGAAAGAGAAGTCAACCCATTCAAGTGAGATAGAGTAGTGTAAATAGAGGGCGCTAGAGCTCATTTGAGACTTAGTCACTCACAACTACATAAGACTAGTGGTGCATAAGTTTGGAGAGGGAGTGTAGTTGCAAAAACTGCAACTAGGATTTTGTATTTTGGTTGGAATTAGTCTCTTAGTTATGGTTGTTTGCATGTTATGTCAATGCAAGGCAAGGATTTCTGTATGTCATGTCAAGGCAAGGCAAGGCATGGCATGTCAAGGAAAGGAAAGACATGTCAAGGAAAGGCATGTATTGTTAAGGAAAGGCATGACAAGGAATGGCATATCAAGGCAAGGCAAGGCATGGCATATCAAGGCAAGGCAAGGCATGGCATGTTAAGGCAAGGAAAGACATGGCATGTCAAGTCAAGGAAATGCATTTCAAGGAAAGGCATGTCAAGGAAAGGAAAGGCATGTCAAGTCAAGGCATGGCATGTCAAGGCAAGGTATGGCATGGCATGTCAAGGAAAGGCAAGGCATGGATTTTCAAGGCATGGCTTGTCAATTCAAGCATAGGCATGTCATTTCAAGGAAAGACATGAAATGTCAAGGCAAGGAAAGGCATGGCATGTCAAGGAAAAGAATGACATGTCAAGGAAAGGCATGTCAATGCAAGAAAGGTCTATGAAGGAAAGGAAAGGCATGTTAGGTTAAGGCATGGCAAGGAAAGGAAAGGTAAGGAATGTCAAGGAAATGCATGACATATCAAGGCAAGGCATGGCAAGGCAAGGCATGGAAAGGCAAGTCATTCCAAGGCAAGTCATGGTAAGGCATGGCAACACATGGCAAAGCAAGGCATACCAAGACAAGGAAAGACATGTCAAGGAAAGGAATGGCTTGTCAAGGAAAGTCATTTCAAGGAAAGGCAAGGCATGTCAAGGAAAGACAAGGCTTATCAAGGCAAGGAATGGCTTGTAAAGGAAAGGAAATACATGCCAAACCATGACATGGCATGTCAAGGCAAGGCAAGTCATGTCAAGGAAAGCATGGCATGGAAAGGCAAGGCATGGCATGTCAAGGCAAGTCAAGGCATGTCAAGGCAAGTCAAGGCATGGCATGTCAAGGAAAGGAAAGATATGTCAAGGAAATGCATGGATTGTCAAGGAAAGGAATGGCAAGGCTAGGCATGGCATGTCAAGGCAAGGAATGACATGTCAAGGCAAGGAAAGGCATGGCATGTCAAGGAAAGGCATGGATTGTAAAGGCAAGGCATGGCAAGGCTAGGCATGGAATGTCAAGGAAAGGCATGGCATGTCAAGGCAAGGAATGACATGTCAAGGCAAGGAAAGGCATGAAATGTCAAGGCAAGGAAATGGCATGTCAATTCAAGGTAGGTCATGTCAAGGAAAGGCATGTCAAGGCAAGGAAAGGCATGTCAAGGCAAGGCATGGAATTTCAAGGAAAGGAAAGGCATGGCATGTCAAGGAAAGGCAAGGAAAGGCATGTCAAGGAAAGGAAAGACATGTCAAGGCAAGACATGGATTGTCAAGGAAAGGCATGTAAAGGCTAGGCATGACATTTTTTATGATCTTTACTAATGTTTATTAGAATTGTTGAATGTTTTACATCATTGGAATGACATCTTAGTTGTATCTTATTTGAAATTTTATTATCGTATGTGCACTTTGATATGATGTAATATGATTATTGTTTCATTTAATATGTTGTAATATTAGATATATAACAAAGAAATTAATTATTGCAGGAAATAAATAATAACCTTTCATTATAAATGTATGTTTTTGCAGAACAAGGATCTTCCAAAAGATCTGGATCATCCTCAACAAATAGATACAGATCATGACGTTGGGTCCGATGTTGAGATGGAACATGATGCTCATGATGACACAGATACATATGACAATGATGTCAATGCATATGCATATGATGATGATCATGATCATGATCACGATGGTGATGATGATGTTGAGGCAGTTGTTGGTAACAGTCAGTGACATTGTTGATCATATAGACTGCTTCATGGATCATTTTTTATATATTGTTATAATGCATATTTTCATGGTTACTATCATATGTATCATTTTCATAGCCTCTAGTACCATATTATTGAGTTGTATCATTTTGACATGTTTCATGTTGACTTATATCGTTTGGACATGACATATCATATTGACTTGTATCATTTTGTATTACATAATTTATCATTTTTATTTATATCGTTTGTAGATGATGTATCATTTTGACTTATGTCAATTGTTGGACATGTATCATTTTCAGATGTTATTGATCTACTAGCATATATATATTTGACTTTCACTTGTTTTAGTTATATATGATGATAATATTATCAATATTGACTCGTCAATTTTTATATATTGAAAGCGGTTGATGATTTTTGGATGCATATTTATTACATATGATGGTATTGATTTACTGCTCATGATGGATGTTGTCAAATTCACTTAAATTATAGATATTTGACTCGCTTGTTTTAATTATAGATGATGATTATGTTATAATAATTATCTTGTTATTCAATATATATTGTATGTTGTAGATTCTATTTTGATGGAGATTTAATAAGTATAATGATGTTGTTAATTTGTATGGATATTTTTTTCCCTAAAAATTCTTTATAAATGTTATCCTATAAAAAAATTCAAATGCATTTGTATGACTTACTATATAATCATATAAGTTATTTACAATACATGATATATTTAACTAATTAAATTGAAATAAAACATATTAAATTAATAACTATAAGAAAAACAAGAAGCATTTTTGGAAGAAAGAAAGGAAGCAACAATGGAAGCCAAATTGGAAGCAAAATTGGAAGCCACACGAGAAGAAAAACTGGAAGCCAAAACTAGAAGTAAAACGAGAAGCAAAATTAGATATAAAACTGGAAGACAAACCATATGCCAAACTAGAAGCAAAATTGGAAGCCGTATCAGAAGAAAAACTCGACGTAAAACTGGAAGCCAAACCAGAAACCAAAATGGAAGAAAAATTGGAAGGCATATCAGAATAAAAACTGGAAGCAACACCTAGTGCTAAACCTAGTGCTATTCCTAGTGCCAAAATGGAAGCAACACCTAGCACTAAACCTCATTATATTCCTATTGCCAATCTTGAAGAAAAATTCGAAGCCATATCAGAAGCAAAAATGGATGTAAAATGGGAAGACAAACTAGATGCAAAAATGGAAGAAAAATTGGAAGGCATATCAAAAGAAAAACTGGAAGCAACACCTAGCACTAAACTTGGTGCTAATTCCGACTCTATTCCTTGCATTATTTACGACACTAAACCTGATGCTATTCCTGGTGCTAAACCTAATGCTACTCCTGGCGCTACTCCTGGCACTATTCCTGACGCTAAACCTAGCACTATTCCTGGCATTATTTTCCCGACACTAAATCTAGCGCTAAATCCGATGCTAATTTCGGCGCTAAATCTGGCATAATTATAAAAATTCCATATTGTGCCTAGTTTTACGTCGAAAAAGGTGTCCAATTCATGAACTAAAATACACTAGATTCCAATGCTATTTTAGGCGTTAATTGCATATTTTGTTGTAGTGGTCTCACCCTGATTCATGACTTTCACAGACCTTATGTGCCAAATGGGCCTTGAAACTTGTCACCGGTTGATTGGACCACATGTCTTATTCTGCCACATGTCTCCCTCCTGGATCATGGCTACTTGATCTAACGACTCACATCGCTTATAAATTATTCCTTTGATCTAACGGTTGATGGGATTTCAAGGTTTCTGCACTATGGGACTCTGGGACTCACACGTCTTCTTTTTATTGCTTATCTTGGCATTTTAATTAGATGGATAGTTTGGATATAACCAAGTGTTGAGTGGACGACCCTAGTTTATCTAGGTGCTTTAGAGAGATCTACAGTTTGCATTTAATAAACCATTGAGTGGATCATTCCCATTCATTTCAAACATGGAATTTTAATTAGAATTATTTTTTATGATGAGTTCACAGACTCTTGGACTCACAGACTCACATATATTCTATGGTGTCATCAAAATGCAACCCCAAACTTTCACATCCTCCGAGATGAACCTGCATGTAGAATTATTTTATGTGATGGGTTCACGGACTCTCAAACATGTAGAATCACATGTCTTCTCACATGTCTTCTTGGACTCACATGTCTTCTTGGGTGTCATCAAAATGCACACCCAACTTCTGTAGCCTCCAAGATGAACCATACTTAGAAATTTTTAAGTGATATCAATAGAATATGATACTTAGTCATTTTTTGGTTGCTCAATGGACTCACAGAAAGAGATCTGAGTCATCTGATCATGATTTCATTTTGATCCAATTATCAACATTGTTCTTCTTTCTTTACCATCTGATCGAGATCTCATTTTTATCCAACGATAAACATTGTTCTTCATTCGAACAGTCTGTGGGTTTTCATAAATCAAATGAATGGTCATGATTACTCCTCAATCCTTTACGCAGATTTCCTCAATTGCAGAAATTATGTTTATGCTTCACTCAAGTGTTCCTTCTCTGTTGAGCTTTGTGTCAATACACTCCTTTATGCACTGTCTCTATCCAATCACAAGGCTATCTCTCCTGAGTTTTTCTCCATTGATCCACCTGAGAGATCTTATTCATGATCTTATAATTTGAGGGACTCCTTTGTTCCTCCCTTGTCATCAACCTCATTAGCATATGATTGTCCATGTTTGATTCATGTTTCCATCAATTACAATACATAATCAATAATTCCAACATCCCTTTTTCAAACTTCTCTTTAGGATGCTTTCCAAGAATGCATCCTTCACAAACCCCTTCATAAAAGTGAATTTTTGGCAAGCCTTTGACCATTCCTTGCTTGGAAAGTTGATGCATGTACCTAAAGTTTAAATGACCAAATATCTCATGCCATACTCTGCTACTATCATCAACATGCGTAAGTAGTAAAGAGGAGTCACGGTAATCAAACTTAGTGAATTTATACAAACTTGATTTGTGATCTACCTAAAAATTTGCAATAATGGAATTGTCATGCATGTCAACTACAAAAACTGAATCTGATGTAAATTCAACCTTTTTACCTGTCTGCGTGATATGATAAACTGAGACCAGATTTATAGAAATCTTTGGAACATGTAAAACATTATCAAAACTTCCATTAAGGAGTTCCACTCTTCCCTCTCCTACAATTGCTATTGGAGTATCATCTTCTATGAGAATAGGTGTTGGATTACTGAGAGGGGAGTGGGGGGGGTGAATCAATAATGAGCAATTATACCAATTATTAATCCTTTAAACCACAATGTATATTCTTTTACTTATTCAACAATGTTCATATTTTCATCATCAATATTATACTGTATCATAAGCATTAACATTCATTAGTGCATAATAAACAATAACAAACACATCCACAAAATGCATAATACACCAATATTTATGTGGAAACCCAATGCGGGAGAAAACCACAGAATGATTTTCTTATATGTCAAGAATTACATTCAAGGAAGCACCAACTTCCAATTCTCTAGATACAAATGGAAGGAGGCTCTGACCCCCTAGTTTCTCAGGCTACAACTTGAGGGAAGCTCCAACTCCCCAATTCTCTGACTACAACCAGAAGGAGGCTACAACCCCCTATGTTCTCCGGCTACAACTGAAAGGTGGCTACAACCACCTATACTTTTCCCTTCCAAACAATCTAAAATATAAGTAGAATGATGGAAACACTATCACACTATCACTGTGAGATATATTTTTGTAAACATGTACCAATAAACCTGCACCAAACAACTTGTACCAATAACCTAAACCAACATCTACCATGCATCAACCCGTGCCTCAACCTATACCATCAACAAGTGCATCAACCATGCACCAAACCTGTACAAATAACCTATCACAATAGCATGTCCAAACAACCTATCACAACAACCTATCTCGTCAATCTTATCAACCAAATTAGATCTACTCACCAAAATTAATCACCAAGACAACTCTCAACCATATGCACAATATCACCAAGATGTGCATCAAACAATCACAACAACTCATAATCATCACCAAGATCAATGTGTGATTCTAATAATATACCAAGACAAGTATGCTACATCATCCATAAATGATGTGTCAACAATACTATTAACAAGTACCTCCAACCATGTACCAAGTATGTACCAATCATGCATCAACTACACATCAACTATGACTCATCAAGATGTGCCAACATCATCAACTATACACCTCATGTATGTGCCAAATCATCAACTACTTGTCTCAACCATGTACCCAACATGTACCTCAACCATATACCAAAGACATACACTAATATAACCATAAAAAATTATCTAACAATTCATCACTCTATCACTAAAACAAATACCATAAACCCTTACATCAAACCATTTTCCACAACTTCACTTTTATGTAGCCTCAAGCTAAAGCGAGAACTTCAACAACACATAACAATCAAAATACCAATATCCTATGCCAAATACCAACTGTATCCCTCAACAAATCTGATATAGGCAACAATATTGAACATCCAATACCATCTTAAGAGCTAAACCCTATCTCACAAAACACACCTCAAACAAGATGTGCCATATCTCTCATAAATAGACCCCAACCATGTTGCTTTCATGGTTCTGCTACCACAGTTTTTCTGCCCCGATTATGTTGTCACGATTCTGTTGCTATGACTTTTCTGCCGCGATTTTTCTACCACACGTTTTCTACCACGATTTTTCTGCTGCACTTTTTATGCTGCAATTTTTCTACCACGCTTTTTCTTCCGCACTTTTTCTGCCACAAATTTTCTGCAGCACTTTTATCTATCAATAATACCTTCCCAAATAACCTTTTTTTTGCAACCACTTTATTATTTAATTTATTTCTTGGTCAACCACTTTGATTATTCAATCTTCTCATCACAACTACTTTACCATAATTACCAAACTCACAACTTATTGTTGCAGCTAATTTATTTTAATTTTTTTCTTAATGCAACAACTATACCCATGATTAACTCCTAGTTACCATCACTTTGAATAGTACACTTCTTCTAGGATCTTCTATAATAATTGACTTTTTTGACCTTCTAGGGGCTTCTAGATAACTCATGAGGGTTCTCCAACTTCATATCGCCATAACTTTCTAAACCTGAGGAGTTATGTGACGTTCCACATATCACCGGAAATGGCATGACATATACTATCCATATAGAATAATGTTACCTATAAATTCACTAATATTCATGCCTTTATACCTAAAACAGACTTGGGTCCCTTACCCATGCCTTTGTGCTACTAGAATTATCTATCGGACTTCTCCAAGGGTTGACATCAATCACTAAGGGTTGACATCAATCTATAATATCACTCTCCAAGGGTTGACATCAATGAAAACCACCAGTCTAGACCAACTGTCCATCAACCTAAGACAATTGTATTTCAATAGGGGGTCTTGAGCATAATGCGCCAGAATATATAATCCATGAATCAGATGAGGAATTAATTGCAACCAAAGCATGTTGATTACCTTTATTAGGAGAAGGATCTTCTTTCTTCTTCTTCTTGGCTCCTTTAGAAATGAAGTTTCCAAGGTTGTTCTTCTGAAGTACCTTTCCATAAGATAGATCTTCTTCTTCATGCATGTGGAGTCTTCATGATTTTTTTTATTGCAATAAGTGCATTGCTTTCCCTTCTTCTTCTTCTCTTTGGATTTTTTATTGGATGACCCTTTTCCATCCTACATGGTGAGTGCATGTGATTTGGGTTCCTTAATTAGACTCATATAACTGATTTTTTCCTGCTCATGTGTGAGAGAATCAATGAACTGATTCATGGTAGGTGTATTCCACTTTGATCCCAAGAGATATCTGTCAAAATGGAAAGTGGAGACATAGAAATCATATTCTGGTCCTAGCTTAGCCAAGATTGTTAGAATAAGTTGTTCAACTTATTTATACTTATCAGTACCACAATATTCCAAGCTCAATATCAAAGATTTAAACTTGGTAAATAATTATTGTATATTATCAAAACTTTTAGGATTCAAGGTATTCAACTCTACCTCAAGCATATGACCTCTCATCTCATCCTGCTTTCCAAATAGACTTTCCAAGGAGGTCCAGATATCGTTTGGAGTCTTGCATGTGGAAACATGAAACCATAAATCAATTGAAATTAATTCAAGAACAGGTCGTGTGGCCTCATCCTCATAGTTTTCCCATCTGGTATTCTCAATTATTGTTGTAGGTTATGTTTTTGTCACCATCGTCAAATTGTACAATCATTTCCTTTTGAGTTGGAATTTTTCCTTTGGATTCCATTAAAAATAATTTTATGATGTGATAATTATCACCAAATTTGACTGTATAATTGGTGTCGTATCCATCCTCCCGTTGACTAAAAAAACCCTAAAAAGAGCTCTCAATTTGCAGCTGAAAAAAGATAAATCAGTGAAAAAAGACAATTTTCAAGGGTGTCACATCATAATAAAGGATACAGTGTGACGTTGGCCTAACTTTCACACTCTAGAAGTTTAGTAGGTGTGACACAGAGGAAAATTGAGAAGGGAGGGTGTGACACAGTCTAGAAATAAAAATTTTACAAGTGTGTCTGTAACTGTCGCACCTTTCGACAGGGAGAGAGTGTGACACTATTAACTGTCGCACCTGTTGATAGGGAGAGGGTGTGGCACTACCGATATACATGGATTACGCTCACCAAAACTCCAATTTCCCTCTTTTCTAGCTTATCTGTTTTTCTCCAAGAAACTTGGCTCTTAGACTATGTCAATGTTTCATGGAAACCTACACAGGAGACCTAGCTAAAGAAAGTACAAACAAATCTTATCAAGAAAACGATGAGATATTGAATATGGAAGAATGAGAAAACATTCACACTACTCCAATGAGCTAATCAATAATGAATACAATGAATGAGTGATATGCACTCATATAGGAAAGAGAATTCCATAATTAAGAAAATAAAACAAACAACGAGATTTTTCATAGGAATTCACGCATAATAGTGATGGTCTAAAATAGAAAGTATAAAATAGAACTAGCTCTAGTTAACTAATAGTGAACTAGTGAGTCGAAAATAAAAATATCTCCAACACCCCCCTGAACATCACTATGGAGTAATAAAAAATGAGTCCTGCCAACTAGGACATAATAGGTACTCATGTACAATGCAACTAATAAACAATGAATAAAAACTGAGGAAAGAGGGAAAACCATGTGGGAACAAACCCCCCCCTCAAAAGACAATGCGTCAAAAGAAGAAAAGGAAACTTCTAGGAAAATGTCTTCTTCACTCCAAGAATATCTCACAATGTCTGAAAATTCATTCCAGTGAAGGTCTTGGTGAAGATGTCGACAGTATGTTCAGAGGAAGGATAGAACTGCATATCAGTGATCTTGTCATGTACTAGATCTCTGATGAAATGTATGTGGACCTCAATGTGTTTGGTTCACTTCCGTTGTACTAGATGTTTGCATAATATTAGTGTACTTTGATTGTCAAACCATATCACGATTGAAAAATGAAACTGGATACCATATGAACAGTCAAATAGTGAACAATCGAAAATATAAATATCTCCAACATAAGTAGGCCTATATAATGCATTTGATGTCGTGGAAAGTGTATGGCATGGATCACTGGAAAGTAGCTCCATTTTTAAGACCAAATGATAGTTTTCGATAAGCAAATGCCAAAATTACCCCATGGACAAATGAATTAAGTCTTGTGTTGATTTTTTGGTTTTATTTGGATCTAATTATAGTCGGAGAATCCAAAAATATTTATCTACCGACACATTCATCAATAATCTAGTCAATGAATGGGATTGGATAATTATCCTTAGGACAAGAATTGTTTAAATCCCTATAATCGACATAGAACTAAATAGTTCCTTGTTTCATAGTGACCAGAACAATGTTTGAAACCCATTTAGTCAAGGGAACTAGATAGATAAATTGTGCATGAATAATCTTTTCTACCTCTGCCTTGATGGAAACAACTTTCTTTGGATTAATTGGCCGAAGCTTCTAACGGACCGGTTTGGCTACATCATATGTATTCATTTCATGCTTGAATATCTTGGGGTTAATGTCGAGAATTTCTTCATAGGACCAAGCAAAAACGTCATGGAATTATTTAAATAGGGTCGTGTATGTTTCAATTTCTTGGGGTGAACAGACGACACCTATCGAGATGTGTTCCATGACACCTGGCTTCTAGTAAATGTTAATGGGTATGGTTTTTGATATGTTGGTCAAGTTTCATTATGATAGAACATCATGGATTAGGATGGGGAACATGAACAAAGGCAACATGATTTTGAGTGTCATCCTCAAATCATTCCATATCGGGGAGAAAATATGCTCTATGGTGCAAATCTTCCCATGGCATATTGGGGCAAGCCATGAACTCCATGATGGATTCATCCGATGGAATTTTAAGATCAAGGGATTTAGTTGAAATGGGAAGAGGATGAAAAACCTAGGAGGGTTTTGGATACTGATCAAATTCGAAATCCTAAGGGAAATTTGAATCAAGGCTAGTAGAGGCTTACTCGATCACCTGGTAGAACACCTCTGTCGAGGTGAGTGGCATAGAGGTGCCATACTAGTCAACATCCTCAATGTGAGGTACTACCCAAGGATAAAATACCTGAGGGATCCATTGGTAGATGAGGAAATAATGTTGATGGGGGCGATGGCTGTAGTAGGAGATGGTGGGGGAAGGGAAAATATGCCCATAAGTGAAAGATATTTTAACATCCCCGCACAATGTTTAGGGAATACTGCATAGTATCACTGACAAAGGGTACATTAGACCCCACATTGGATCCAAGGTCTGGGGTACAAAACACAAGTTGATCGATAGTAGTGTTTTTCCCTTGGTGAGGGAAATGTAGGATGTTAAAGACTGATGAGACAACGATGATCATCTCATAGAACCAAGTGCATCCAAGTAACAAATTGTACTCAAGTGGTGCATCAATGAACTCCATGACAAAAACCAATATTTCCACCTAAATCAATGGGTAAGGCAGTGATTATTCCATGAGGTTGGAACACATTTCCATCAAAGGATTTCAGAAGTGTGGCAGACGTATCAAGCTTAGGAGAGATAAGGAATTTCCAACAAGAAATATACATGATACAAGGCAAGGCTCCTGTTGGGCCTCAAAAATGCCACATTTATATCCTGTTTTCCCTTCACTATTCCTTACATTTCATCGTCCCATTAATCTTCCATCATACCATTTCCATAATGATACTTGGGTTTCTCCTTATTATTTTCCATTGTATTCATTTTAGTATTATAAGTGAATTTGT
>JASDQU010106822.1:5425-45323 GCA_032191745.1 Picea mariana | reverse complement strand
TCTAGGTCACTTCCTTATTTTAGGGTTAACTACTTTCTATAAATAGAAAATTCTCCATTATTTTATTAAAATAATCCTTCTTGATTTTGTCACTTTACTTTATCATTAAAATAATTATTTCTTCTTTTCAAGCACTTTGGCTTCTTTGACCATTCGGGGCTTCAAGCCATCATATGGGGGTCCTCCAAGTTCGTAAGGTCATAACTCTCAAACCGTGAGGAGTTATGTGACATTCCACATACCATCGGAAATGGCATGACAATCACTATCCATCTAGGATAGTTTCACCAACAAACTCACTAATCTTCATCTCATTATTCTACATACAATTATGGGTTATCTCAACCACAACTCAACCACAAAGCATCTTCCTATGAGGGGTTTCACCATAAGAGGACCACTTTGGAGTTCATCCATTTGTACTTCTTATTAATCATGACAAGACAATAATGAGTCATCAAACTATGCATAATATATCAAAGAATCCATATTCATCATGTATCAATGACAACTCATTGATCCATCTTCATCTATGCATCTTGATCCATCTTCATCGTTTGGTTTCCACTTGACATCTATCATTCTCATCAAGGATAATACATATACATTATTCATCAATCATCAATCAATCAAGATTATCAATAAATCAATCCATTGACATCAATCAATCACTTGACATAAATCCTTTGACATCAAAATAATCAAACCATTGGCATCAATGACAACATGATCCAACAATCTCCCCCTTTGGCATTGATGGAAATACCAACATTGATGTCAACACCAATCATTGATGTCAACATGTAGACAAGGCATGCTCTACATCAATAGTCATCATCAAAACCATGTGACTATCTATCCCATAACAATGTGACTATCTCTTCTCATTAGACTATGTCTTTCTATCAATAAACATCAATCACATCAATGTGACTATCTCTCCCCCTTTGACATCAATGGAAAAGGGCCATTCTCCTATTGGGGCTTCTCCCCTTGCTTGAACTCTCCTTGGGGCTTCTCCCCCTATCTTGTTGCCGCTGAATAATCTCTCCCCTTTTGAACAAGGGATATCAATCTTGATGTAATGCTAAAAATACATTGCTCATGCTCCCTCTATGACCATCGCTCCCCCTGAAATTATGCCTCTGTGCTCTTTCCTCAAGTATAGATCTCTTTTCTAGGTATGCATCTGATAAGTATTTCCTCCTAGAATCATAAGAAGAATGACTCCCCCTATGATGTACAACATGACTATCAACTCAACTCACCAACAACATGTCTCAATATGTAGGCCAACCACATGAAAAATGCATGTACCATGATATCCAACATATGCTTCCAATAATACATTATAAGATATATCAATGAAACTCAAATATGTACCTGCCATGTACCCCAATAGATCAGCATCAATCCATACTCATGGGTTAGTTCCATGAACCCAGGATTTATTTTATATCGTCACCTTACATGATCTAACATAGAACCATGAAAACTTGCAACAAATAGTGTCAGAACCTACAATAAACAATGTTAGACTTTGCAACACCAAGTTATACCAACATATCAAGTTGCAATCCATTTTCATTTCCTTTTTCCCAAGGCTTTACCACATATACGCGGTCTGTTGCACAACAACTCACGTATGTATGTGACCTATTAAAGGTCATCCTGCATATGTACACGATTGATACCACTGTAACCTGTGTATGCCTCTGTGGATAACACACTTGAACTCCCTTTCAGTCTTTCATTCTGATCTGGCTACTCTGTCTTCGTCACCCACTTTTATAGATGTCCCTACTCCTTAAAACTTGAGCTCTTAGCATCCAAATTTTCAAATATGTCTCCCTTTCTTACTTCATTCCTTCTTATAGCCATGCTATGTGAAGTCCTCATCATGGAATTTCTTCTTGTGTTCCATCAATCCTGGGATTTGTGGCCAAATCCACTGCATCTGTAGCTTCTCATGGTGTTACAATGAACAACAATGTGTCCTACTTGATCACATCTCCAACACCTTATGATGTTATAAAATCTTCTATTGTATCTCCTTTCATAAGCTATACATTCAAAAGTTTTGTGACCATATTCATTACATGAATAACAATGCCCATGAAAAATACTTTCATACCTTTTCTTTGGTGTCCCAAGAATAGCTTCTTGATGTCTTCCTTTCTTTGTTCTTTTGGAATTTTATTTGCCTTGTGTAGATGGTTATTTTGCAACATTGTCTTCCTTCTTTGATGGACTTACCTCATGCTTCTTTGAGGTGCTTTCTTCAACATATGTAGCTTCTTCTTTGTTTCCAATACCTGATTTATCAAGTGGTGATCTTTGACTTTCCAAGATCTCATCCAAGATTCGTGAGCTATTCAAGATTTTGTTTGACTTTTCTACCTTCTTTCTAAGGTCAACAGTTTCAGCTTATAACTTACCACACGACTCTTCCTTTTCATTTATTTGATTCTTCAATAGTTCCTCTATTCTTTTGGCTTCTTCAATTTGGGTTTTGAGATGGAAAATGGTTTCAAAACTTTTGCTAATCTCATCATCTACATTTATATCTTCTTTTCCATTCTTTAGTCTTGAGATCTCTTCTTCCTTTTCTTCTAATTTAGTCTTATTGCTCTCTTCTTGTTCCTTGAGCATTTCCTTTAATTTCAAGATGTGCCTTAGACTCCTCCTATGAAAATTCTTAGTGTTATCCAAAATATAGTTATAGTGTATATAATAGTGATCACTTCTATATCTATATAAACCCTCTTCATCTTCCTTTTGAAGTTGTAATATATTTTCTTCTATTATTTTCATGGGATAACTACCATCCAACTTTACACAAACTGTTTCTAGATCTTCTTCTTCACTTGCAGAGAAAAATTCATCATCATCGTTGCAATCAAGGGTTTTTGAGGGTTCTTTACCTTCATTTGAAATATCTTCACGATCTTCCTTTTTGACAACATCAACACATAATTCTTTGCCTTCATTTGAAATTTCTTCAATATCTTCTTTTGTGCTATCATCACTTGATTCTTTATCTTCACTTGAAATGTTTTCAAGATCACATTTAGAAATAATACAATCAAGGGTTTTTGGAGATTCTTTACCTTTAATGATCTTGATGGAGTGATCTTCAATATCTTCCTTCTCCTTATTTCTTTGATACATCTCCTCTAGATTTAGCCATAGATCCTTGGAGGAATTGCATTGTCCCATGCTCTCTTTTATAGGGCTTGAGAGTCCACTAAGAATGGTCTTGAGAGCCAATGCATCATTCTTCTTTCCTTCCCTTTGAGCTGCAAACTTTGACTTGTTATTCAATGAAACTGATCCAACAATCGCTGCCTTCCAAATAGCTGCTCCCATTTCCTTCAAATGTATTCTCATCTCTATTCTCCAAGTATAATAGTTTTCCTCATCAAGGATTGGAACTTCATCATCCATTTGTGTCTCTATGGATCTCCTTCAATCTTGTTAAGGCTTGTAGTGAAGGCCCGCTCTGAAACCAATTGTTGGACACACCTACCACATTTAGACCAGGGATGAATGAGTGTGGGGCTCTTTTTCCAAAACTTCCCTCTTACACAAAACTCATTAATTAGCATTCAAAATTTACTCATTACTCATTGCTATCATTTATAACCAATTATATGTGAGCATATGTCAGCAACATATATCATCAATATATCATCAACAAGTCATCACCACAAGGAACACAAAGAACACAAGATGTATGTACAATTTTATTTTTATTACGGACTACGAGCCTTGGGGTTTTTCAGCAAAAACTGAATAGAGTACAACTCTATAAGAGCACCATCTCTATATGCAAGACTCAACTTACATCCTCAGCACCAAATGAGATGAGGCAACAATCCTCCATAGATATCAATCTGTCATAGGTACACAACCCGTCGGTAGTTCAACATGCGTATGTACACGCCCTACTAGTAGTACAACCTACATATGTACGCTGCCAGTCTATACTACAACTTGAGTATAACTCTGAGCAACTAGGCTTTATCCTTTTCATCATATGCTCAGATCCTCTGCAACCTGCATACACATTCTCTTCTATCTTCCACTGTCTAGTCTAACCACAGTCAGTCACAATACATCCAATCTCTCCAATAGATTGCTCATACATCTCAACCATACACTATGAATGCTATTCAATCATGTATAAACAACAAGTATACTGTAGCCATCATATCAATACTAAGTCACAAGAGTGTTGATCACTCCATCAACCAACACATACCACATCTCAACAACCATACCAAGAATGCCTCAAGCATTCACCTTACAAAAAAGAAGAACTTCCATCAAGACAAATAATGCAACCATACCAGAGTTTCTATGGTAGATCTGAGCCCATAGAATGCAGATCTGGAACCTGCTTCATCATCCAAGAGCCTGTCATCATATCAAACATGGATCTTCAAGACCTCATCAATTGTAAGTGCCCTGTCTTCATTCAACCTGTGTATGCACGCGCTCTAGATCAAAGAAGCCATCTTGACTTCTGACTTTCCGATCAACTAGGGTTTCTGAACTTCCGAGACTTCTATCGTCATGACCTCAGACTTGCCGAGATTTTAATGCACTCATGAGATCGTCCATACCATCTCTCTCTCAAAATAGATCTTCAATCATGCTCAAGAGATCTTCAACAAGTGTCTTTCATAAGAGACCCTAGCCTCTTATTTATACTCTTCATCTTCTAGGTCACTTAACCCATATCTAGGCCACTTCCTTATTTTAGGGTTAACTACTTTCTATAAATAGAAAGTTCTCCATTATTTTATTAAAATAATCCTTCTTGATTTTGTCACTTTACTTTATCATTAAAATAATGATTTCTTCTTTTCAAGCACTTTGACTTCTTTGACCATTTGGGGATTCAAGCCATCATATGGGGGTCCTCCAAGTTTGTAAGGTCATAACTCTCAAACCATGAGGAGTTACGTGACATTCCACATACCATCGGAAATGGCATGACAATCACTATCCATCTAGGATAGTTTCACCAAAAAAGTCACTGATCTTCATCTCATTATTCTACATACAATCAAAACCCTAGAAATCCAAAAACCTAACCCTAGAAGGTGAAAATGCCAAAAGTCATGTGGCCCTATGGGTAAGTTGGTGTAATTTGGTACCTCAACTTCCTAGGGTCATAAATTCTGCATACGACCTCCTTTTTAGAAGCATGATAGCCCATTGGAAAGGTCTTTCAGAGAGATACACATTCTGTCGTCATAATATGACTCTGTCTACAACTTGATTGTGGCGAGCCAAAAAAAAAATGTTTAGGGCCCAAAAACAACCTTGAAAGTACAACAAGATGTGCTGACATGAAAACATACAAAATAGGCTAGTTGGATTAGGTGAGAGGCCACCCGTATCCACCTGGAGAATGTGTGAGGCTTCAGATATCCCTCGAAGTGTAGAACTCACAATTATAAAGTAGTACAAAAAGACGTTTTGAACAAAAACGGACATGAGGAGCTAGTTGGAATAGGTTGGTGGCCACCAATATCCATATAGATCAATCCTCCCCCCTTAGGAAGCAATGGTCTCCATTGAGTTGAGTTCCCCCATCAGGTGAGGAAACTTCTGCTGGATTTGGCCCTGGGTGAGCCACTTGCCTTGGTGTAGGAGTTTCCCTTCCTTGTGTTAGGACTCAGAAATGTCACATTTATATCCTCTTTTCCTTCACCATTCCTTACATTTCATGGTCCTAATAAACCTTTTGTCATACCATTTCCATACCTACATTTGGGTTTCACCTTATTATTTTCCACTTTATTCATTTTAGTATTATAAGTGAATTTGTGATTAAATATTATAAAAATAACATATTTTCATTATATATCAAGGTTGGATGAGTTTGATGATGTGTGCATGCATATTTGAATATTTCAACAAAGTCAAAATTCACCACCTACCCTCAAATTCGAATTACATCTTTGAAGATTTGAAAGAGATTTGAAGATAATCATTCAAGCATATTCAAAGGAGAAGATCATGGAGATTTTGATGGCATATCTTATCCAAGATATTTGTGGATGATTTGAAGGAATAAGTTGAGAGAATAGTGGATCTGTAATTATGACACTCATGTATATAAGAGAGTGTTATCTCTTCATGAGGGTCATCATGTTATTCATAATTGGGGGATGTTATTCATAATTGATCATGTAATTCATAATTTAGCTTTGTAATTAGGAGAAGGGGATTCTTAGCTTTGACTTTTTGATTGTTATTCTTTCATGCTTTGTCATTTGACTCTTGTAATATAATTTGAGATTGATTTATTGTGTGAGCTCACATATGTCATTTGTCGTTCAACTCTTCACATGTTGTATTGTTTTCCCCTTTTGCAATTTCTTGCTTTCCTAGTTAGTATTTCAATGCTTTCCTAGATTAATTTCATTTCAAAAATTTAGATTAGATTAATTCTACTTCAGTCCTGCATATATAGTGTGTGTGCTTCGTAAGCCTACAAACCTCGGATTGACAAATTAAATGGCTGGGAAAATACTACAATGAAATTAACGACAATATTTGCACCTAACATTTTGGCGACGTTGCCGGGGAAGCACGATGGATTGAGGTTTAGTTTTAATTTTCATGAAAGTGTGATTAGTCATGCTCCTAACTCTGACATGACATATGGGTAAGGTCATATAGGGTGTGTTTCAAGTCCTGCAATTCATGCAAATTTCATTTTTCGCAAGTGTGAATTTCAATTGTAGCAAGTGTGTTTTTTGCAACTGTGGAGAGTATGTGTTTCAACAAGTATGATTTTCATTTTTTTTTTTGATTTGGGTACTGTAAGAACCCCTCCTTTTCAATATGTTTTAACAATGAGTGTCAGCTTGGAACTACTCACTCAGATCCTTGTGAAATTCAGGATCTCCTCTTCTCAGGAAGAGGAGATCTTGACATCAATTAAAGATTCAAACACTCCTCTAGCAACAAACGAGGATTCAACATATGAAGAACCCTACATATTTGATGAAGAAAAATCATTCGAGTAGGATATTGAGGAAGATGAAGAAGAGTTACAGCAAGATCTGAGAGAGGAAAAACACTCCTATGAAAGCATTATTGAGCAATGGTTCCAGGTAAGCACTTGATTAGATAAATTTCATTTTTATTTAGTTAGTTTTCCATTACAACAACTAGATTCATTCACTTTCGAATATTTCCATTATTTATTTGAAAAATCACCACTGACCATATTGCTGTCACTGTTGTGTGCTTGGCTCCATTGGAAGTTTGACTACACGTAACTAATCTTTAAGTTTTAGTTAGCATAGAGCAGGTAGGATTTTATTTCCAGTTTTGTTTTCTTAGAATAAGTATGCTCTCCTCCGTTCTTCGTGCAATCGCGAGGATTAGAAAATAGGATGTCTAAATTGATTTCAAGAATGAATGTTTTTGCGTCCATCCTTTGACATGAAAATAAACACAATCAAAAAAATTAGGAGAATAAAAACAAAACCAATTTTACATGCTGTTACAACCTGCTAATACAGCAAAAATTTTACATGCTGTTACAACATGCTGGTACAACGACATTTTTCATGCTGTTACAATGAAATTGTACTTGCTGAAATAGTGACATTTTTGCTGTAACAGTGATTGAATAAATTTGCAGATCTGCAACAATAAAACAATAGTGGCGTTAGGATAAAATAAAACAAACGAAAAAATATGGTCTGCAAATTTATGATTTTTCCCCACTGAACTGTCGCGACATGCTAAAGCAATGCTAAATTGTGGTTGGTTGAATTCCATTTAAACTGTGAAAAAATTTGCTTCCCGCTACAATAGTTTTTGGTTTAAAGTTGCCTGTTCATTTCTGGTTTGAATTGCCGCAACACCCCTTGAATTACATCCTGTAAAATGTTTTTGTTGCATCTATTTTGGGGAAAAATTAAACGCGATCATCTTGTTTGTAAGCCTGGACATTCCAATGTAGGCCAAGAAGTTTTTGGAGCTCTTCATCCCACAAAAATAAGAGGTACTTACATTTGATCATGCTATACTATCAGAGGATGAGCTTGTGGCTAAGCCACCTTCAGTTACTCATGTGGAATCAAKTGCAATACCTTTTGCTGCATTGACTGCCTGGCGAGCTTTAAAAATCATTGCTCGAATAAATACAGAATAGAGGGTACTTGTAATAGGAGGTGGAGGAGCAGTTGGCCTTGCCGCAATACAACTGTCATTGGCAGCTGTGTGTAAGGTTGTAATTACTTGTGGMAAACTAAGCATCGACCGCGTTATGGCAGTAGGAGCAGAGAAGGCTATTGACTACACATCAGAGGATTTGAGAACAAAATTGGAGGGATGATTTCATGCTGTCCTGGATACAATTAGCCTCCCAAAAACTAAAATATTGGGTGTGGATCTTCTCAAGAGAGGTGGCAACTACATGACTCTTCAAGGAGAGGTAGTTTCATTGGTAGATACATATGGTCTTGTTGTTGGAGGTGCTGCGGCAAGTATTAAATTATTGAAGAAACAAGTTCAATATTGACAATCAAATGGAGTGGGCGTGAATGTTCCAGATGCAATCTGGATATGGTTGGTCCTTATTTGAGCCACTTCTACCTCTGATTTTGAGCCGAGATGTTAGCGGTGAAGTTGCAGCCATTGAAAGTGCAGTTAGGTAGTTACATCTTCGAAGGGATTGACCGAAGAATAGGAACCAAATCATGATCGTGATTGCGATTATCCATATCCATATCCACGATATCAATAATATGTCGACACCAATTAATTCACAATCAGTCCATATCCTGAAGCGATCGGCCATTTCACCATTAAATAATTAAAAATCGACGCCATTAATGAATCAAGATTGGATGAGGCCACTCTGGATTTCTTTGCGCAAATGATAATGCTTACGATCAATAATTTCTTATTGACTCCTGAGAAAAACGAAGAAGACGCATCCGGATTTATACACCCATGATTTCATTGCTAAATCCACAATGGCCAACATTTCAACTATCACGGTTGATGGATATTGGGTCGTATGCCAAGGATGGCTCGCATGAAGAAGATGTTTTGTTAGTTAACGTGATCTGGAGATTTGGCCACCCTTGTGTTCTATGTGTTCACTGGTTACAGGTTCCATCTAATCAGTAAGATCGATCATGGTGGTGTATCCCTAAATGAAATGAAAGCAATCCCATGTCGGTGATTCCTTTTATCCCTGCAAGAAATGAAGCAGGTGGGTTGCTCACATATTCATCAAATATAATAAGCTTCTCGTTCAGGCCTCCCAATTCCCTACTATTGTTTGAAATATTGGGGAATGAGCAGAGAAAACATTGAACCAAAGAAAATCGTGTTGGGAGAAGGTGATTCGGAAAAAAAAAATGGGCTAGCCACTTTGAGAAGTTGAATGGAGGCTTTCCTTGTGCTCCAGCTCACCTCACATGTCCGGTTTTATCACCTTTCTTTCGAACGATTCAAATACCTCGCAAGAATGGGATGATGAGAGGCCTTTTAACTCGCARCATCTGGGAAAATTGGATTCGACAATGAGAATACAACAAATAACTAGTCTTCTGATGATGAGTACCAACGACAAAACTTGCTATTGTCATCAACACTGAATGAGTAGGTTAATGGTCTTGCAAAAATAAGTTTGAACAATCCTGTCACCATTGGGCTATGCAGTAACAAATGAACGGGCTCTGCCTGGAACTTGTAGTTTAGCATCAGAATACAGATTTCTAGCTACGTTAGTTCAGAGTTACATCAAGGTGCCATGTTGTTTAAAGTTTGTAGTGTTGTTGGCTCTTTTGCGATCTCAATTCGAAGAAGAACCTTCTCGCAAGGTTGTGGTTTTCTTCTCAACATGTGATGCGGTGGATTTCCACTATTCACTCATAAGTGAGTTTCACTGGGTTACACATTTTCAAGAGGTGGATGAAGAAAAAGGAAGCTTCATAAAATCCAAAACGTTTCGTCTACATGGAAATATGGAACAAGCATAACATAAACAAACTTCTCATGGATATAATGAAGAAAAATGTGCTCTTCTCTTATGAACTGATGTTTCATCAAGAGGCTTGGACTTTCCAAAATTTGTATGCATTATTCAGTATGACTCTCCAGGAGATGCAAATGAATATGTGCACAGGGTTGGTAGAATAACTCATCTAGACCAGAAAGGGGAAGCTGTGTTATTTTTGCAGTCTATTGAGTTGGATTATTTGAAAGAATTGCAGAAACATGGTGTGCCCTTGAATGAGCTTTCATTGCAAAATGTTTTGGATCATATTCACGTGCGTGGAAGGACATATAATAAACAGGAATTTTTTCAAGCATACAATTCAACAATTGATGAATGTCAAGTACACCTCATTCCAGAAAACACATATACAAGACAATGTGTCATTTCTCATTTATGTGCATGTTGTTTTGCTATCTCTCGTTACCCCAACTGGTAAGATAACTGAATGTGATTTTGGTATATGATTGTCAAGTGGAGCATCGATTTGTACTGAGATCTAGTTCTCATCATTTTGAGAAGGAATTATGCCGATGTCTTCTTGAGAAAACAAATGGCTGGTTGTCGTTTTTCTCTCGACTCACCCTTGATTATCCATAAACAAATTGCCTTGTTAATTTTTCTTACGGGGGTGTGTCTGAGGTGATGCGTTTTAAATGACATATGCATTTATATTATCTAACTTGTGGAATATCTGAAGGTGAATGATAATGCAGGTCTGGTCGAGTAACTCATGCAATGAAAAATTGTTAGGGAAGTTAATGACAACATTCTTGGATCCATCCTAAGCGCAATCCAAATATCTTTGAATTCATCGTCTTATTACTTGAATTTAGTTAGTAGGGGATGAATGGAAGTGTTATAACTAGGTTTCTTTTTCCCTGAATGATGGTCTCATAAGAAACAGACATTCATCAACGACAACAACACAGAAAGGATTCAAAGCATTACTGCAGAAGATATTTTTGACAAAACTTTCCAAGCTGTAGCATAGGATTTATGTCACCAAATAACTGTTGTTTTGGGAAATGCAAGAAGGACTACGTTGAAGTTTATAGTTGATATTTTGATTTGATGGAACTTCTTATGACATTTCATGCTGTGACCTTATTCATATTTCTAGAATAATGAATTTTGCTTCATTTCTGCACCATCAATTTATTTTATTTCATTTGTTTTGCTGTAAAAAGAAAAACAATAAAAAAAATATAATAATAATAAAATCATAAAAAAAAAAGTTTTCGTTTGTTTTATGGAAAACAATAAAAACACTTAAAAAATTTGAAAATTTAAAATTGCAAATGGATATTCCTAAAAACAATAATAAATACATGTTTCTTATGTTTAACATTCATTTGTTTTTCTTAAGTCACTTTGGTGGCAATCAATGATGAAACGGGACAATAGGTATAATTGCATTTATTTTCTATCTCAATTAGTTCGCATTTGTACTTATCTCATGCATTTTATGTTTTGTGATGCTCTCACGAAGTTTTGATTGCAGGATTAGTACTAAATAATGATTGCAGGAACATGATGCTCATTTTCCATGCCATCGTGATTTTCAAGAATCACAAAATTCTTCAAAGAATACATGCTTTGTTAGACAGTTTGAAGGAGTTGTTACTCATCAGAAACATCATGATGTTTGTTGATACACAACAACATTTTACTGTTACACATAATTTTTTTTCGCATCCTGATGTTTGATGTTACACAGAAAACATTTTGCTGATACAGAACAATATTTTGCTGATACACAACAACATTTCTCTGATACACAAAAACATTTTTTTGATACACAACAATATTTTGCTGATACACATAAAATTTTTGTGCATCCTGATGTTTTCTATTACACAGAAACATTTTTCCAAATTTCATACTGTAAAACTGCCCCATTTCTCCTTCAAAACCTATTAATCATCCTATGTTGAAGCCATCTTCCATTGCCTTAACTTTCATGATTTCACACGCCTATTTTTCTGAGTTGCATACATCATTTCCCTTATATTTTTTAGTTCATTTTTGCCTTTCCATTTTTCCTTTCGAATAAAATAAACGCCCTTTCCATGATTACATTTCTTTTCCATAAAACCTATTTCTACTGAGATCTTTACATCTATAGTCCTACCACTCTTTTTATAAACTCGTGTTGACTGATGTGGGATTCCTTAAGGCCCACCTTTCAACAGTCTTGCCACATTGACCTCGACACCTTATCTAGGATATAGAATAGAGTTCCTTTTTGAGTACCTTGAGGCTTGCATGCCTTAATGGCAAGCTCTCTCGCTAGCAATCATGGAAATACATCAATGTCCCTTGATCGTTAGATCTTTCAAGTGGCTCGACATCATCCCATCTATTCGCACTTCGAAAGATGTACTCGGGTACCTTGACACTCATTGAAATCACCAGTGAGTTTATCTCGCATTGGTTAATGGCATTCATCAATGGCCGATAATCCAATGATTTCTCTTCATGCTCAACATTGACACATTCATTTGCATGATGATAATTTCACCATCGATTTTGTAGCAGGTAAAGCCTATACACTTTTTCATGATCCCCTCAATAGTTGGAGTAGTTTGATTTCAGATCTATGAGAGTACCACAGTTCCATATTCTCTGCTTTCCACATTTCTCATGATTCAACAGTAGCAGTTCAGATTCCTTCACTTCCCATGATCTAGTTACAACAACATCAACATTAGCAATTCCATTTTCCTGATCTTGCAGTAGTGACACCTTCCATCTTCCATCAGTCACAGTCAGATATTCTTTGCTCCAACAGTTACAATAGTTGCAGCTACAATGCTAGTCACGTTTTCTTGATCCAGCAGCTGCAACAACTACATCTACTTTTTGGGTAAGTGGAGGTATGTTATTTTCTAAGATTTAATCACACAATTCCTTATATGACGACTTGAATATTTTGGAAAATTTCCTCTCCATGCTCTCTTTCCTTCCATAACCTACCCTAAGTTGCATGAGGNGGGGGGGGGGGGGTGGACTATGTCAGCACATATCCATTACCATTATTCCATTTTACCATCTCATCATTCCATTTATGATTCACTAACATTTCTTTTCCAACGACACTTTGTTTCATTTCGATTGATATACATATTGGCATGATTCATAAAGATAAATAAAAGGCTTTCTTATACTCAGTGATTCTCTCTTATGCACATTGATAGCTTATTATTTCCAGTGAGTACATGGCTAAATTATTGCAGCAAGAAAATCAATAAGTGAAATGAATGTTGATAAAACAAGAACCAACATCTTTTGTATTCATGGTTGTCACACAAGAACCAACCATAAGAAAATTTCACATGTTGTTACACATATTTTACATGCTGTTACTCTTGTATCTCATACCCTAGAAACATTCATTGTTAAAAGGACATCACCAATCAAAGCCATAGTTTAAATGCCAAAAGTTCTTAAGAAGATCCATGCATGGTTGCATGAGGACATGCAACAAGTTGAGTTGGGGGGTATGTTAGGACTCAGAATTGTCACATTTATATCCTCTTTTCGTTCACCATTCCTTACATTTCATGGTCCTAATAAACCTTTTATCATACCATTTCCATACATACATTTGGGTTTCACCTTATTATTTTGCACTTTATTCATTTCAGTATTATAAGTGAATTTGTGATTAAATATTAGAAAAATAACACATTTTCATTATATATCAAGGTTGGATGAGTTTGATGATGTGTGCAAGCATATTTGAAGATTTCAACAAAGTCAAAATTCACCACCTATCCTCAAATTCGAATTACATCTTTGAAAATTTGAAAGAGATTTGAAGATAATCATTCAAGCTTATTCAAAGGAGAAGATCATGGAGATTTTGATGGCACATCTTATCCAAGATATTTGTGGAGGATTTGAAGGAATAAGTTGAGAGAATAGTGGATCTGTAATTATGACACTCATGTATATAAGAGAGTGTTCTCTTTCATGAGGGTCATCATGTTATTCATAATTAGGGGATGCTATTCATAATTGATCATGTAATTCATAATTTAGTTTTGTAACTAGGAGAAGGGGATTCTTAGCTTTGATTCTTTCATTGTTATTCTTTCATGCTTTGTCATTTGACTCTTGTAATATAATTTGAGATTGATTTATTGTGTGAGCTCACATATGTCATTTGTCGTTCAACTCTTCACATGTTGTATTGTTTTTCCCTTATGCAATTTATTTCTTTCCTAGTTAGTATTTCAATGCTTTCCTAGATTAATTTCATTTCAGCAATTTAGATTAGATTACTTCTACTTCAGTCCTGCATATATAGTGCATGTGCTTCATAATCCTACGAGCCTTGGATTGACAAATTAAATGGTTGGGAAAATACTACAATGGAATCAAGCGACAATATTTCCGCCTAACACCTTGACAACCCGATAAATATGGATCTACTGCTGGCGAGTGCCATTGACCTATGTGTCCACTATATGATTGGTGGATGATTGTTCCATGCAGTTAGGGTTGAGCTATGTTGGTGTTAGATGTTTGAAAATCTCAGAGGTGTCCAATAACAATGGAAAATATGGTCGAAGGAGGTCCACATTGAATACTGGATGTAGACTAAGGAAGGGTGGAGTGTTGAGCTCAAATGCATTGCTATCCATAGCCTTGGTGACAGTGTAAGGCCCATAACGAAGTGGCTGAAGATTCCGATGGGGCCTGGTGAGACACAACTTCTGAAAATGTAAAAAGACTTTGTCACCAACCTAAAACTGATGTGGTACCCTATGTTTATCATGACATTTCTTGTGCTTAGCATTGGATTTCTACAAAATATCCTCAACCTGTTAGAGGATGTGTTGAATCCTCTCAATGAATCTGGTGGCTTTGTCGACCGCATACTGATAAGGGGAAGATTCTATCTGTGTGGTGGCAAGAGGAAATGCAACATCAATGGGTCCCAAGGGTTGGAATCCAAGACCCACCTGAAATGGGTTATGTATGGTGGAACTATGGAGAGCCCCATTGTAGCTATGCTGGACATATGGGATAATCTCGTCCCATGTACAAGGATGCTTATAATTTTACATACGCAAGATGTACACAATCATCTGATTGACGACCTCAATTTGGCCATCGGTGGGGGTGGAAAGAAGTATATTTTGTGAGCTTGGTGTCCAACAGAGACCAGAGACTCAACCAAAAGGTGCTGAGGAACTTGTTTTTGTGGTCAGAGATGATGGTCTGTGGTATCACAAAGTGAACCCAAACTCATTCGAAGAAGAGCTTGGCAGTCTTGGCCACTGTGAAAGTCTTCTTATAGGCAGTGAGGATGGCCATCTTCGAAAACTGATCAATGACCACAAACACACAGTCATTTCCATTCTTGGTGGATGGAAAACCAAACATGTAATCCATGGAGATGGACTCCCACAACTTCTTAGGAATAGGCAGAGGGGTGTATAATCCTTGCTTCTTGATGGCCGACTTGGCAATGGTGTAGGTAGTGCAAGATCTGATATACTTGCTGATGTCCAGTCAATTTTTGGCCAATAAAAATGTTTCTATAGGATGAACACAATTTTCTCTATGCCAAAATGTCCTACCACTCGACTATAGTTTTCTTCCCAAATCAGCTGTGCACACTCTCTTGTAGGAACATAGAGATGGCCCAGGTGGCATAAAAGTCCATCCTGAATGTGAAAATTAGTGATAGTGGAACCTGTACCCAAGAGATGATATGTGGTAGTGAAGTCTAGATCTTGCTGGTAAAGTTGGGGCCACTCTGATGTTTCACGTCCACAGGAATGGAGCACAGTTGTAAGTGCAGCCACAGGAGGCTGACTGAGGTAGTTAGCGACACGATTGGAGATACATGTCTTATACTTAATGTTGAGATGGAACTACTGCAGGTTGGTGGACCACTTATGATGGTGGTCATTTTGCAATTTCCCCTATGTCTGTATGAATTGCAGAGGCTTGTGATCAATGTGTATGATCGTCTCTGTCCCCAGAATGTAATGTTTCCATTGACGATAGGCTTGTACAATATAATACATTTCCTTTTCATAGGTGGGGTATTTATAGACAATATCAAAGATTTTATCACTATCGTATGCCACCAGATTCCCTTAGTGAGTGAGAAATGCATCCACAACATAGTCAGATGCATCAGTCTTAATCTCAAATGTTTATTGTAGATCGGGAAAGGAGAGTACTAGAGCTGAGCACAAACGATGTTTAAGATCTTTGAATTCTCATTGATACTCCTTCCCCCACATGAACTTGGCCCTACCACTGCCCTTGGTCACCTGGCTGAGGGCCCAGATAATATGGGAGAATGCCAACACAAACCTTCAGTAAAAATTGGTGAGTCCTAAGAATGTTCGAAGCTCGGTTAGTGTGGTCAGGGCTGGCCAGTGATGGATGACTTGGATCTTAGCTAGATCAACATGTACCACATGCTCATAAAAATTGTAGCCCAGGTATTGGACCCTGTTCATGCAAATGTTTTTTTTCCAGGTTGGCATAAATCTTGTGTTGTCGTAGAGTGCTCAAAACCTATTGAATATGCCGCATGTGCACCTCCCACGTTTTGCTGAATATGAGGATGTCATCCAAATATACTACCATAAAGGAGTTGGTAAAGGGTCTCAATACATCATCCATCAACCTCATGAAAGTGGCTAGCGCATTTGTTAATCCAAAGGGCATGACTAGCCATTCGTAGAGAAGACTTGAAGGATGTCTTCTAGACATCCGATGGTTCGATGGGAACCTAGTGGTAGCCAGAATTCAGGTCAATCTTCCTAAAGAACTTGGCCCCCTTGAGTTGGTCAAGAAGGTCATCAATCCTGGGAATGGGATAGCGGTTCCTGATTGTGATTTTGTTTAAGTCTCTGTAATCAATGCAGAGTCGCCAAGTCTCATCCTTCTTCTGCACCAGTACAATCATGATTCTGCAAGGGGAGGAGTTGGGTATGATGTGCCCCTTTTGAAGAATCTCTTGGATCTAATGCCCGATTTCATCATTATCCATAAGTGAGTGTTGATAGATTGGCCCATTAGGGAGAGGCACGTTAGTGGGTCAGATCAATTGGATGCTTGACTTGATAGTGTGTGGGTACCCCTGTAGGTGAGATGAAGATGTCTCTGTATAATTATATGATCCCGCCCACTTGCTTCTGCTGCAAAGAGAGGTTTTGT
Organism: Picea mariana; assembly: GCA_032191745.1. Lineage (NCBI taxonomy): Eukaryota > Viridiplantae > Streptophyta > Pinopsida > Pinales > Pinaceae > Picea > Picea mariana. Next base: position 28,084 of record JASDQU010106822.1, on the reverse strand, counting down.
GTAGAGGCCATAGATGTGGCAGTGACCTTCTTCTCACTGTGAGCATGGATCAAAAATAAGACGAAATTACCATTATGTGAAATGACCTTACTGCATTGCTTAACAAATATTAAAGAAATAGAAGTAGGCGGTGCCACCTCTGGGATCCTGTACAATTGTCTACCCAAAGTAATAATAACACTACGGGGTCTAGACTCATACACAACATGATGCTTTCGCAAATATGGTTTTCCTAAAATAACATCACAAAATTTAAGAGGATAAATATCATAGAGTACCTCATCTTTGAAAGGCTTGATGCCGTAGGACATACGACACTATTGGCTGACACAGAGATCACTTCCTTGACGAAGCCAGCCGATGGTGTAGGGTTGCGGGTGCGGTGTTGTTGGTAGGTTCAGTCGGTGACAATCTTTATTTAAATCAGGTTCTTATGACTACCCCTGTCAACAATGAAGTGAACTGGATCCCCCTTGACCCACATCTGCGAGTGAAAGAAGCGTTCCCCTTCCTTTGGTTGTTTTGGTTCGCTTGGCTAGACTTTGGTGGTAGAGACCATGGCATTGGGTTCAACATCGATAATCTGCTTCCCTCCTTCAAGATTTGACTCGGAATAAGAATCAACCTCTGACTTGTAAAACTTCATCTCGACCATGACATACTTCTTGGAGCGACATTCATCGGTGTTATAACAAGGATTTTTATGGTACTCACACCATTTTCCCATGTCCTTCATCTTGCCGTTTTCCTTCTTGTGTTGTGGCTTGGACAGATTGTCTTGAGGGCGGACATCACGACTTGTTCTCTTGCTATGTGGGTTGGGGTTTCCTTTTCCTTGCTTCAGCTGTGAGGGGTTTGCAGATCCAAACTCTCGCCATTTCAACCTAAATTTATGCTCGATCTTGACAACATAACTATAAGATGTGCCCAATGAGGCAATGTCTAGGAAATCCATTTCTGTTTGAATGCATCTATGTAAAAAACCACGGTATTTGAACACCAGATGATGCTCAAAATATTTGATACCCAATTTGGTGCAGAGGGTATGGAAAATATTGGTGAAGTCTCATACCGTCTAGTCCCTTTCTTGACGTAGGGTGGTCCATCTAGTGTACTAGTCCTCGTAGCTTCCAACATGGTAGTACTATTCTTTAATGTCATCCCAGAAGGAATCCCATGTAGGGGTCACCACAAAAATTGCAKATTCCTCCATGGCCCTTTGCTCAGAGTAGGTATCCCACCAGTATTTAACAYGGGGAACGACCTTGAGGAGTGAAAAAGTGATATTTTCTTAGATCAGAAAAATTATGGACTAAAAAATATCCTTCGAGAATATTTAACCATTTATCCACAACATCCACATCTATCAGTCATTCAAATAATGGAATATCAAAATTTACATGTGAAGGGGATCCCATGGCCGCTTGATGAAGATGCTTCTCTCATGGGAAACCGTCGAAGGATCTGCACAAAGTTGTCCATCATTTCATTCCTTTGTCGCGCAAGGGATTCCTCGAGCAACATTTTAATAGGATATCCTGCTCCATCATATTTATTTTCGTCTCCTATGGGTTGTTGTCAAGCTTGGYGTGGCTGATCTAGTAATGGCTTGATTGATTCGAGTCCCAACTTCTTGTACCCAGACCTTGTYGGGGACATGTAGGAAGAAAAATAAATGAAGAGCAATCCACTCTGATACCACTGATTTGGATTTAGGAGAATAATGAACTGATTACAGATTGAATACCATAAACACAAAGATATGAAGAATAACACAAATATTCAGTGAAAAATATCTTCTATTTAACAATGAAATAGGCCAAAACTGTAAAACTGCAGAACTGAAACTTCCTCGAATGGTGGTAGAAATCTCTAAGAAGAGATGTGGCTGCTACATGGATTCGTCTAAGCAAAATGGATTACAATGAGGTTCCATAGGCCCTTTTCATATTACTCATGAATTATAAATCCCTATACATCCAAAAACCTAACTCTAGAAGGTGAAAATGTCAAAAGTCATGTGGCCCTATGGGTAAGTTGGTGTAATTTGGTACCTCAACTTCCTAGGGTCATAAATTTTGCACACAACCTTTGTTTTAGGCACGTGATAACCCATTGGAAAGGTCTTTTAGAGAAATACACATTCCGCCATCAGACTCTGACTTTGTCTACAATATGACTATGGTGAGCCAAAAAAACAATGTTTAGGGCCCAAAACATCCTTGAAAGTACAACAAGATGTGATGACATGAAAACATACAAAATAGGCCAGTTGGATTAGGTGATAGGCCACCCGTATCCACCTGGAGAATGTGTGAGGCTTTAGATATCCCCAGAAGTGTAGAACTCACAATTATAAAGTAGTAAACAAAGATGTGATGAACAAAAACATACACGAGGATCCAGTTGGAATAGGTGGGTGGCCACCAATATCCATCTGGATCAATCATCCCACCTTAGGAAGAAATGGTCTCCATTGCATTGAGTTCCCCCATCAAGTGAGGAAACTTCTGCTAGATTTGGCCTCGGGTGAGCCACTTGCCTTGGTGTAGGAGTTTTCCTTCCTTGACAACCCGATAAAGTTGGATCTACTATGGGCGAGTGCCCTTGACCTGTGTGTCCACTATCTAATCGGTGGATGCTTGTTCCATGAAGTCAGGGTTGATCTCTATTGGTGTTAGCTGTTAGACGATCTCATAGGTGTCCAACAACGAGGAAAAGTATGGCCGAAGGAGGTCCACATTGAATACTAGATGTAGACCAAGGAAGGGTGGAATTTTGAGCTCAAAATCATTGCTACCCATAGCCTTGGTGATAGTGTAAGGCCCATAATGAAGTGGTCAAAGATTCCAATGGGGCCTGGTGAGATGCTCCTTCTGCAAATGTAACCAGAATTTGTCACCAACCTGAGACTGATGTAGTACCTTGTGTTTATCATGGCGCTGCTTGTACTTATCATTGGATTTATGAAAAATCTCCTGGACCTGTTGGTGGATGTGCTGAATACGCTCAATGAATCTTGTGGCTTTGTCGACCGCATACTGATCAGGGGAAGAGTCTATCTGTGCGGTGGAAAGAGGAAATGCAACATCAATGGGTCCCAAGGGTTGGAATCCTAGACCCACCTGAAATGGGCTATGGTAGGTGGAACTATGGAGAGAAATGTTGTAATTGTGTTGGAAATATGGGATACTCTCGTCCCATGTACGGGGATGCTTAGAATTGTACATGCGCAGGATGTGCACAATCATCCGATTGATGACCTTGGTTTGGCCATCAATTTGGGGGTGGAAAGAAGTGGATTTTGTGAGATTGGTGTCGAACAGAGACCAGAGACTTGACCAAAAGGTGCTGAAGAACCTGCTGTCATGGTTGAAGATGATGGTCTGTGGTATCCCAAAGTGAACCCAAAATCGTTCTAATAAGAGCTTGGTAGTATCGACCAGTGTGATACTCTTCTTACAGGCTGTGAGGATGGCCATCTTTGAAAAATGATCAACGACCATAAACACAAAGTTATTTTCATTCTTGGTGGATGAAAAACCAGACATGTAATCCATGGAGATGGATTCCCATGACTTCTCAGGAATAGGAAGAGGGGTGTATAAGCCTTGCTTCTTGATGTACAGCTTGGAAATGGTGCAGACAGTGCAAGATATGATATACTTGCTGACGTCCAATCAAAGTTTTGGCCAACAAAAATGTTTCTGAAGGATGGCCACAATTTTCTCTATGCCAAAATGTCCTGCCACCCGACTGTAGTGTGCTTCCCAAATAAGATTTGCATGCTCTCTTGTAGGAACACAGATATGGCCCAGGTGGCATAAGATTTTGTCATGAATGTGAAAATCAGTGACAGTGGTGCCTGTACCAAGGAGATGATATGTGGTGGCAAATTACGGATCTTGCTGGTAAAGTTGGGGCCACTCCGATGTTTCATGTCCATAGGAATGGAGCATAGTGGTAAGTGCATCCATAGGAGGTCGAATGAGATAGTCAATGACATAATTGGAGATTTCTTTAATATAATTGATGTTGATATGGAACTACTGTAGGTAGGTGGACCACTTCTGATGGCATTTGTTCTGCAATTTTCTCCGTTTCTGTATGAACTGCAGAGGCTTGTGATCAATGTGTATGATCATCTCTATCTCCATAATGTAATGTTTCCATTGACGACATGCTTTTACAATGGAATACATTTCCTTGTCATAGGTGGTGTATTTACAAACAATATCAGAGAGTGTCTCACTATGGTATGCCACTGGATGCCCGTGCTGAGTGAGAAATTCGCCCACAACATAGTCAGATGCACTAGTCTCAATCTCGAATGGTTGTTGCAGATCAGGAAAGGAGAGTACTGGAGCTAAGCACAAATGATGTTTTAGATATTCGAATGCTCATTTTTTCTCCTTCCCCCATATTAACTTGGCCCTACCACCACCCTTGGTCACCTGGATGAGGGCCTAGGCAATATGGGAGAATCCCAACATGAACCGTTGGTAAATATTGGTGAGTCCTAAGAATCTTTGAAGCTCGGTCAGTGTGGTCAGGGCTGGCTAGTCAAAAATGACTTGGATCTTAGTTGGATCAACATGTACCCCATGATCATCAATAATGTATCCTAGGTATTGGACCTTGTTGATGCCAAAATATCATTTTTCCAAGTGGCATAAAGCTTGTGTTGTCATAGAGTGCTCAAAACCTGTTGAATATGTCACATGTGCTCCTCCCACATTCTGATGAATATGAGGATGTCATCCAAATATACTACCATAAAGGATTTGGTGAAGGTTCTCAATACATCGTCCATCAACCTCATGAAATTGGTTGGTGCATTTGTTAAGCCAAAGGGCATGAATAGCCATTTGTAGAGACCTTCCTTAGACTTGAAGGTTGTCTTCCAAGCATCTGTTGGTTCAATGGGAACCTGGTGGTAACTAGACTTCGGGTCAATCTTGCTGAAGAAATTGCCCCCCTTGAGCTGTTCAAGAAGGTCATCAATCCTAGGAATGGGATAGCGTTTCCTGACTATGATTTTGTTTAAGGATCTGTAATCAATGTAGAGTCACCAAGTCCCGTCCTTCTTCTGCACTAGTACAATCGGGCTTCTGCAAGGGGAGGAGCTGGGTATGATGTGCCCCTTTTGAAGAAGATATTGTATCTGACACATGATTTCACCATTTTCCATAAGAGAGTGTCGGTAGACTGGTCCATTAGGGAGAAGTGCTCCAGCGGTCAGATCAATTGGATGATTGACTTTACAGTGTGTTGGTACCGCTATAGGTGAGACAAATATGTCTCCATATTCTTCCATGATCTCGTCCACCTGCTTTTGCTACAAAGAGAGGTGTTTTGTAGAGGCCATGGATGTGGAGGCAACCTTTTACTTACTGTGAGCATGKATCACAAAGAAGACGGACTTCCCAGTTTGTGAAATGACCTTACTACATTGCTTAGCAGAGATTAAATAAATAACAGTAGGCAGTGCCACCTCTAGGATCTTGTACAATTGTCTACGCAAAGTAATAATAACACTATGGGGTTTAGACTCAAAGACATCATGATGCTTCCACAAATATGTTTTTCCTAAAATAACATCACAAAATTCAAGGGAAGAAATATCACAGAATACCTCTTCTTTGAAAGACTTGATGCCGTAGGACACACGACACTGCTGGCCGACACAAAGATCTCTTCCTTGACGAAGCCAGTCGATGGTGTAGGGTTGCGAGTGCGGTGTCGTTGGCAGTTTCAGCCGCTTGATGACCTCTGCTGAAATCAGGTTATTCTGACTACTGCTGTCAACAATGAAGTGAATTAGAGCCCCCTTGACCCACATCTACGAGTGAAAGAGGTGTTCCCCTTCCTTTGGTTCTTCTGGTTCGCTTGGCAGGATTTTGTTGGTAGTGACCGTGGAACTGGGTTCAACATCGATAATTCGCTTCCCTCCTTTAGGATTTGACTCAGAATCAGAATCAACCTCTGACTCGAAAGCCTTTAGCTCGACCATGAGGGACTTCTTGGAGAGACATTTGTCGGTGTTGTGCCAAGGAATTTTATGGTATTCACACCATTTTCCCGTGTTCTTCCTCATTTTGTGGTTGCCCTTCTTGTTTTGCGGCTTGGACGGATTGTCCTGAGGGTGACCATCATGACTTGGTCCCATGTTGTGTGGGTTGGGGTTTCCTTTTCCCTGCTTCGGCTGTGAGGGGTTTGCAGATCCAAAATCTCGTCGTTACTGCTTAAATTTCTGCTCGATCTTGACAACATATCTATAAGCTATGCCCAATGAGGCAATGTGCATGAAATCCATTTCTATTTGAATGTATCTATGCAAACAACCATGGTATTTGAGCACTAGATGATGCTTAGAATGTTTGATACCCAATTTTTTGTAGAGGGTATGGAAAATATTGGTGAAGTCTGGTACTGTCTGGTCCCTTTCTTGACGTAGGGTGGTCCATCTGGTGTACTAGTCCTCGTAGCTTCCAACATGGTAGCACTATCCTTTAATGGTGTACCAGAAGGAATCCCATGTAGGGGTCACCACACAAATTGAAGATTCCTCCATGACCCTTTTCTCAGAGTAGGTATCCCACCATTCTTTAACATGGGGAATGGCCTTGAGGAGTGAAAAAGTGATATTTTCCTAATCGGAAAAATTGTGGACTGAAAAATATCCTTTGCGTAGATTAACCATTTATCTACAACATTTGCATCTATCAGTCCTTCAAATAATGGAATATCAAAATTTACCTGTACCTTGAAGGGGGTTGCATGGCTGCCTAATGAATATTATTTTCCCGTGGGCAACTGTCAAAGGATCCGCGCGAAGTTGTCCATCATTTCGTTCCTTTGTCACGTGAGGGTTTCCTCGAGCAACATTTTAATAGGATCTCCTAATCCATAATATTTATTTTTGTCTCCCATGGGTTGTTTTTAGTCTCGACGTGACCGATATGGTAACGACTTGATTTGTTTGAGTCCCAATTTATTGTACCCAAACCTTGTCGGGGACCTGTACGAAGCAAAATTAATGAAGAGAATACCACTCTGATACCACTGATCCATATTTAGGAGTGGAATGAACTGATTACAGACTTAATACCATAAATACAGAGATAGTAAGAATAACATAAATATTCAGTGAACATTATCTTCTATAAATAATGAAATAGGTTGAAACTGTAAAACTGCATAACTGAAACTTGCTCGAATGGTGGTAGCTATCTTTGAGAAGAGATGTGACTGCTACACACATCTGTCTGAGAAGAATGGATTAAAATTATGATCCATAGTCCCTTTTCGTATTACTCATGAATGCAAAAACCCTAGACATCCAAAAACCTAACCCTAGAAGGCTAAAACACCAAAAGTCATGTGGGCCCTATGGGTAAGTTTTTGTAATTTGGTACCTCAACTTACTAGGGTCATAAATTTTTCATACGAACTCTTTTTTAGGTGCGTGATAGCCCGCTGGAAAGGTATTTTAGAGAAATACACATTCCACCATTAGAATCTAACTCTGTCCAAAGTCTTACTATGTTGAGCCAACAAAACAATGTTTAGGGCCCAAAAACAACCCTGAAAGTACAACAAGTTGTGCTGACATGAAAACATATAAAATAGGCTAGTTGGATTAGGCGAGAGGCTACCCGTATCCACCTGGAGAATGTGTGAGGCTTCATACAACCCCAAAAGTATAGAAAAAACAATTATAAAGTAGTACAGAAAGGCGCGCTGAAAAAAAATGGACACGAGGAGCCAGTTGGAATAGGTGGGTGGCTACCAATATCCATCTGGATCAAACCCACAATTACAAAGCAGTATAGAAGAATGTGCTGAGAAAAAATGAACAAGAGGAGCCATTTGGAATAGGTGGGTGTCCACCAATATCCACCTAGATCAATCCTCCCCCCTTAGGAAGAAATGGTCTCCATTTCGTTGAGTTCCCCCATCAGGTGAGGAAAATTCTGTTGGATTTGGCCCCAGGTGAGCCAATTTTCTTGGTGTAGGAGTTTCCCTTCCTTGAAAACCCGATAAATATGGATCTTCTGCTAGCCATTTCCCTTGAACTGTGTGTCCACTATCTGATCAGTTGATGCTTGTTCCATGCAGTCGAGATTGAGCTCTATTGATGTCAGCTATTCTGTGATCTGTGAGGTGTCCAATAATGGTGGAAAATATGGCCGAAGGAGGTCCACATTGAATAATGGATGTAGGCCAAGGAAGGGTGGAGTTTTGAGCTCAAAATCATTTCTACCCACAACCTTGGTGATAGTGTAAGGCCCATAATGAAGTGGGAGAAGCTTTCGATGAGGCCCTATGAGACAATTCTTCTGCAAATGTAATGAAACTTTGTCGCCAACCTGAAATTGTTGTGGTACCTAGTGTTGATCATGGCGCTGCTTGTACTTGGAATGGGATTTATGCAAAATCTCTTGGACCTATTGGTAGATCTGAGAAATCTTCTCAATGAATCTGGTAGCTTTGTCGATCATAGACTAATCATGGGAAGAGTATGTCTATGCAGTGGCAAGAGGAAGTGAAACATCAATGGGTCTCAATACATCATCCATCAAACTCATGAAAGTGGATAGTGCATTTGTTAAGACAAAGGGAATGACTAGCCATTTGAAGAGACCTTCTTTATATTTGAATGTTTTCTTCCATGAATCAATTGGTTCGATAGGAACCTAGTGGTATCCATACTTCAGGTCAATATTGCTGAAGAAATTTCCCCCCTTGTGTTGGTCAAGAAGGTCATCAATCCTGGGAATGGGGTACCAGTTCTTGACTATGATTTATTTTAAGGCTCTGTAATCAATGTAGAGTTACCACGCCCCATCCTTCTTCTGCACTAGTACAATTGGGCTTCCACAAGGGGAGGAGTTGGGTTTGATGTGCCCCTTTTGAAGAAACTCTTGAATCTGTCACCTAATTTTGTCATTTTCCATCAACGAGCAATGATAGACTAGTCCATTAGGTAGAGGTGCTCTAGGGGTCATATCAATTGGATGATTGACTTGGCAGTGTGTCGGTACCCCTATAGGTGAGGAGAAGATGTCTCTGTATTATTCCATGATCATGTCCACATGCTTCTGCTACAAAGATAGGCTCTGTTTAGAGGCCACAAATGTGGCGGTGACCTTCTGCTTATTGTGAGCATGGATCACAAAGAAGACCAACTTCCCGGTCTATGAGATGACCTTACTGCATTGCTTTAGAGAGATTAAAGAAATAGAAGTAGGCGATGCTACCTCTGGTATCCTGTACAATTGTCTACCCAAAGTAATAATAACATTGCGGGGTCTAGAATCATACACAACATGGTGCTTCCAAAAATATGGTTTTCCTAAAAGAACATCACAAACTTCAAGGGAAAAATATCACATAGTACATCATATTTGAAGTGTTTTATGTTGTAGGGTAGACGACACTATTGGCTGAAACAGAGATATCTTCATTGGCAAAGCTAGCCAATGGTGTAGGGATGAGGGTGAGTTGTCGTTGGTAGGGCCAACCACTTGATGACCTCTGCTGAAAGAAGGTTCTTCTAACTAGTGCTATCGACAATGAAATGAAGCAGAACCCCCTTTACCCACATCTGCGAGTGAAAGAGGCCTTCCCATTCCTCTGGTTCTTCTAGTTTGCTTGGCTGAACATTGGTGGTAGTGACATTAGCACTAGGTTCAACATCAATAATTCACTTCCTTCCTTCTGGATTTGACTCAGAATCATAATCAGCCTCTGACTCGAAAGCCTTTAGTTCGGCTATGAGGGACTGCTTGGAGAGGCATTCTTCGATATTGTGCCAAGGTATTTAATAGTATTCACACCATTTTCCCGTGTCCTTCTTCATATTTTCATTTCCCTTCTTTTATTGTAGTTTGGAATGGTTTTCCTGAGGGTGTCCATATCGAATTGGTCCCTTGCTGTGTGGGTTGGGGCTGCCTTTTCCCTACTTCAGCTGTGAGGGGTTTGCAGATCCAAACTCTCGACTTTTTTTCTTAAACTTCTTCTTGATCTTGACAGCGTATCTATAAGTCGTGCCCAATGAGAGGATGTCCAAAAACTCCATTTATGTTTGAATGTATATATGTAAACAACCATGGTATTTGAGCACCAGATGATGTTTAGAGTCATTGATACCTAATTTGGTGCATAGGGTATGGAAAATATCGGTGAAATCTGTTACTGTCTAGTCCCTTTCTTTACGTGGGGTGGTCCATCTGGTGTACTGATTCTCATAGCTTCTAACATGGTAGTATTGTTCTTTAATGACATCCCAAAAGGAATTCCATGTAGGGACCACCATAGACATTGCAGATTCCTCCATGAACCTTTGCTCAGAGTAAGTATCCCACTAGTATTTAACATGGGGAGCGAATTTGAGGAGTGAAAAAGTGATATTTTCCTTATCGGAAAAATTGTGGACCGAAAAATACCCTTCAAGAAGATTCAACCATTTATCTACAACATCTGCATCTATTAGTCCTTCAAATAATGGAATATCAAAATTTACTTGTACCTTGAAGGGGGTTGCATGGCCGCTTGATTAAGATGCTTCTCCTGTGGGTAGTCGTCGAAGGATTTGTGAGAAGTTGTCCATCATTTCGATCCTTTGTCGCGCGAGGGATTCCTCGAGAAACATTTTAATAGGATCTCTAGATCCATCGTCTTTCTTTTCATCCCCCATGGGTTGTTGTCGGGCTCGGCATGACAGATCTTGAAATGGATCGATTGGTTTGAGTCCCAACTTCTTGTACCTAGATCTTGTCGGGGACATGCACAAAGAAAAATAAATGAAGAGAAGACTACTTTGATACCACTGATCCAGATTTAGGAGAAAAATGAACTGATTAACTGACTAAATACAATAAACATAGAGATATGAATAATAACACAGATATCCAGTGAATAATATCTTCTATTGAATAATGAAATAGGCTGAAACTGTAAAACCGCAAAACTGAAACACTTGCTCGAATGGTGGTAACTATCTCTGAGAAGAGATGTGGCTGCTACGTGCATCTGTCTGAGAATAATGGATTACAATGAGGCTCCAGAGGCCTTTTTGATATTACTCATGAATTCCAAAACCATAGACATTCAAAAACCTAACCCTAGAATTTGAAACGCCAAAAGTCAAGTGGGCCCCTTTGGGTAAGTTGATGTAAGTTGGTACTTAAACTTCCCAGGGTCATAAATTTTGCATACGACCTCTATTTTAGGAACGTGATAGCCTGTTGGAATGGTATTTCAGAGAAATATAGATTCTTCCATCAAACATTGACTTTGTCTACATTTTAACTATGGAGAGCCAAGAAAACAACGTTTAGGGCCCCAAAATGGCCCTGGAAGTACAACAATATGTGCTGATATGAAAACATACAAAATAAGCTAGTTGGATTAGGCAAGAGGCCACCAGTATCCATCTGGAGGAAGTTTGGGGTTTCAGACAGCCCCAGAATGTTGGACACGTCGACCACACTGAGAGGGGGGTCGAATCAGTGTAGGGATCTATTTCAACTTCCTTTCACAAAAAATCCTTAGTTAGAAATCACCATTTTCTCATCACTTATTACTGTCATTTATAACCAGTTTATGTGAACATATATCAACAACAGATAACCACAAAATATATAACAATAAGCCATCACCACAAAGAACACAAAGAACACAAGATGTATGTACAATTTTTATTTTTATTATGGACTACAATCCTTGGGGTTTATCAACAACAACTGAATAGAGGATCAAATCCACAAGAGCACCAACTCTGCAATGCAAGACTCAGCTTACACAACTCAACACCAACTGAGAAGAGGATTCAATCCTCAACAAATACCAATATGTCAACAGGTACACGACCTGTCAGTAGTGAAACACGTGTATGTACGTGCCGCACCAATAATGCAGCCCATGTATGTACGTCATCTGGATCACATCAACCTGCGTATGCCTTCTGAATAAATAGGGTTTTCTCTCCTTGAAAAATTAGATCCTCTGCATCCTCTGTCACATCCACTTCTGTATTTCACTGTCCAATTTGTACCATAACACATCTATGCTGTCCAACATATTACTCATGCTCCTCAACTATACAATATGAATGTTACTTAATCATGTATAAGAAACATAAGAGTGCTACTGTTGGCACAAGGGCAGACCCATGGTTCAACGCTTCAACAATGAACTAACAAAACCCTAACTACCGACCCTTTCGGTAACACCTGAGAAGCAGATGAGGTCTCACCCGAGGTAGAGGCAGGGGGGGTTGTAGGACTTAGGTGTCTACAACCTAGCTGGGACACAGATCTGTGATCACAACACTTAACATAACACTTCTCCAATAACATGCATTAGTTCATAAATCCATTCATATCATAGATTAAACCCTAAGTACACAACAACACATTAATAATCAGATCAAATACTTCTCAGAACATAGCATTAACTTAGATCTAGCATTCATTTACCATCAATAGAGCACTAATAATCCATACATCTATCCAACATACATCAAGATTAGTGCACTAAGCAGATAAATATATAAACAACATGAATAGAATTGCACAAAGCACATCAACATAGGATATACGTGGTTCACCCCAGTGTGGGGCTACGTCCACCAACTTATTCTTCTTATTTATTAGTCTTCAAGCTTCTGATATTCCTCTTCTATTGTGCACAAATCCACAAAGTCGACTCCACAAAGGACAGGAGATCTGCGCGCACCTCTCCTGATCCTCCTTCCCCAAATTAGGTCAGGGAAAAAAGCCTTACACAATTTGTGCAGAAAGTCTCTTACAATCACTTGCACTTAGCCCTGCAAGTTTTAATATACTTTGGTCATGCACTAAGCCCATGACCTCTAATATTATCCCCTCTACTTACGTCGCCTAGCTACTTATTTATACATTACAAAAATGGCCTAGACATGGGTAAACCCATGGGCCGACATCCCATACCCATTACATAAACACTAATAGCCGAAAAAGTCCTGTACAAATTGGAGAGATCCCACGATCTCTGCTTCTTCTAGGTTCTTCGTCTTCACCCAACCTATCGAAGTCCCAAAAATGGTCAAACATGACCAACGTTTCCTCAAAACTTGGTGGAGTGCCAATAGGCCCCCAACACTCACCTGTGACTTGTATTGAGTCACTCCGATCTGGGAAACTCTACTTCGAAGGCCTTGAGCTTAGCTCGAGATGCCTCGCCTTGTTGCTTCGCTAGAGCCTCCTTCTTGACGAACTCCTAAAGTACTTTCTCGGTGATAGGCTCTTCCAGGTGTTGTTACATTGTCATGACCATTTGTTCCAGCTGTGAGCCTTGTACCTCGATCTCTTCGAAAAGCATGCAGGCTTCGTCCTGCATTGGATGGAGTCTCTGTGTCACTTCCATAACCTTGCTCTGGATGGCAGTAACCTTTTGATGGACTGCGCACTGCTCGTGTGACCTCTTCAATTGCAGTCAAAAGTTTCATCTATGCTTGTACAGTGGACGCCTGTTGCTTTGCCTCCTGGAGCTGTGCTTCCAATATACTCAGCTCCAGATCTTCTTCAAGGCTCTCATAGGTCTGCACACTTCGATCACTCAATTGTTTACATTCTGAGGCTAATGCCTTGATTCATTCTACTGCACTCTTGGTAGCTTCTTCCCTCTGATCTTGAACTTTTTGCGGAGTGCTCGACACTACTTGAAGTTCTAGTTCTAATACTCTCGCTTGAAGCTGTGTTGGGACTTAGAAATGTCGTATTTCCATCCACCTTTCCCTTCATCAATCTTCACATTTCATCGCCCCATTAACCTTTCATGATACCATTTTCATAATTAAATATGGGTTTAACCTTATTATTTTCCAAATCATTTATTTTAGTATTAAAAGGGAATTTACGATTAAATATTAGAAAATTGACATGTTTTCATATATATCTCAAAAATGTGTGAGCTTTATCATGTGTAGGGATATGTGAAGGATTAATTCAAAAGACTTCTTGAATACTTCCTCCACCATTTCAAGATTTGAGGAGATAATTCAATCCTAATCCAAGGAGAAGATCATGGAGATTTAGTTGTCATATCTTATCCAAGATATATGAGAGATATGTGTGAGGATTTGAATGGATTTTATTTTGTAATAAAGGGAAATGGGTTGAGAGAAAAGTGGATCTATAATTATGAGATGTTTATCTCCTTTTCAAAGATCTCATGTATAAAAGAGAGTTCCTTCTCTTCATGAGAAGAGGAGAATCATTATTATGTAGATTGAGAAGAGGAGAATCATTATTATGTAGATTGAAAAGAGGATTCATTGTTATGTAGATTAAGGGAATTGTTATGAGATAGGTTCTTGAGGAGAATTGTTATGATGTAGATTGGATTCATGAAGAGACTCCTTTTGTAAACCTACCTGTTGAAGATTAATGCAAGTTTGGATTCTGTGATTTTGTCTCTCTTCGAAGTTATCATCGTTTGATCTAAAGCTTCCATGTTGGCATTGGCAAGGGCCACCGATCCATCTTGGTAAGCTTATTGTAATTTGTTAGTGTATATTTTCATTTCATGTACCTGTTACTTTGATTTCATGTTATTTTGTTTAATTTAACTATTCGAATTTGTTGCAAGGTGTGGTAATGCAGGAACAGTTGGATCTCCATATTTCACTATACATGAGCTTTAATGGAGCATTCCACTTGTTAGTTTAGCTGCTCCAGGAGATAGAATAAAAGTTCATCTTTTATTTTCATGAGCCATCAATGAACATGTCCATCACCTGAGCAAGAGCTTTTGCTTGTTTATGAGTTTTGCTTTCCATCTTTCGAGTTGTGTGAAGATTGTTATTTTTAAGAGTGTATTGGTTTCTAAATGGTTTTCTTATCTAATCTATACTAAACAGACATGGGAACCTAGTTTTTACCGACACATATAGTGCATCAACTCTATTGATTACGAATCCCGGTTGATAATTTATGTTTGGTAATATATTATGCATATAATTGCACCAACATTTTGGCGCCGTTGTCGGGGAGTTGTAAACGGTAATAGGTAGCATTTGAATTAGATTTATTTAATGATTTTGGATTGGTTTTATGGACGACCTAAGGGTGGAGAGAAGATGGTAAGACGAGAGGTAAGAACCTGCGCATCTAGTTTAGTGGGGTTGCTCTCTTCCTTTTATGCAAAAGTGTGTTTTTATTTATGCAAATTTAGTTTTTATTTATGATGGGATAACTTGTGCGAACCGATAACCTAGTGACAATAGGGTCCCAGTAATGCAAGGAGTTCAAGTTTGGCATGTTTTATCTTTACAAATAGTTTTAATTCCTTAGATTTAAAATTCAAATCTTTGATGACAAATCATCCTCCTTTTTCAATATGGTTTAACTATGAGTATAAGCTTGGAACAACTCACTCAGATCCTAGCAAAAGTCAGGATCTCCTCTTCTCTGGAAGAGGAGATCTTGACAACAGCTGAAAGTTTAATTAATCCTCTAGAGGCAAATGACGAAACAACATACAAGGAACTTTGTACATCTGATGATGAAAAATCATGTGAGCAGGAGATCGAGGAGGATAAAAAGGAGTTGTGACACGATCTGAGAAGTGAAAAATATGCCTACGAAAGAATTATCGAACGATGGTTTCAAGCAGGTACCAGGTTATATACATTTAGTTTTTCTTTTTATTTTGTTAATGTACAGTTTCGACACTTAATTTCACACGTTTATGTATATTTTCGATTATCATTTGCGAAATTCACAGTGAACATATTCTTATTATTATTGTGCTTATGGTTACATTGGAAGTTTGATTACACGTAACTAATCTCTAATTTTTATCCTAGTGTAGGTAGGACTTTATTTTTAGTTTTTAGAATAAGTATGCTCCCCTCCACACTTCGTGTGATCACCAGGATCAGAAGGTAGGATGACTGATTGATTGCAAGAATATTAATTGATTGACGAAAAGAAATTTTTTTGCCTAATCTATTTTTTGTCTACAGTTTGTTTCCATTTGCTGACGAAGTTGTAATAAATTCATTTTTATTTTTTTAGATAAATACAGAAATAAAAATTTACCTTTTTCTGCAAATCAAAACAATAAAACAATAAGTAAGATGGTCTGCAATTACAAGATAAGAGTTGCACTTTTCCATGATGAAACTCCAAGCTGAAACAGTATCACTCCTACACTTTGTTGCGTCTTCATGTCTTTAACTTTTGGTCTAGGTTCATCCCTGGTTTAAGTAGCGGTCATGCCATCTCTTTCATAAACCCACAACCCACAACAACAGTTAAATGGTAAACTTACAAATGTAATTTCCCCGCTAGTATTCATTCTTTCATGTCGAAACCTGCAAAAGCAATAGAAAATCAAATCGAGAATAAAACATTGGATCTTTATACTTATTGCCAAACTTAAATTCAATGTTGTTTATGTTAGCCGAAGAATGATTGCCTAGCGCATACAATTCCAGATTAGGGATGATATCATTTGCTCCCATGGTTCTGTTGCATTCAGTTCAAGCYAGGACTCATCGACTAACCCCACTGATTTCATAACCTATCGATCCATATGATTTGATTCTCTCAATGCCAGTTTGAACTCACCCAACCAAGATAACAACAATCATGTTTTACTCAAAATACGATGAGAATTTTCTTGCGGGTAGTTGTGGGATTTATTTTTGTGGTGGTGTTGACTGCAAACAAATTTTCACCAAGATCTCGGTGATAATATTTCCTGGGAATCTGAATGGATTGCCTTACCTAAATTTTCTGTCCATCGACATGCTTTATTGGGATTAAATTACTATACTGTTGCTTATTTGATGGATCTCTCTCTTACTGGCTGCGAATTTTCTTCCATCGTTTCTCTTGACGAAGCATTCTTATCATAGGATGTAAACAAATCTAGCCAAAAGATCTGTCCTTACAGCTAGAATGTCGAGTCAATGACTTTCGCGGATGCTCCTAAGAAAAGGTAATGAGACGATGGTTGCATGTTATTATTAGAGTTGTTTTAACAACTCGCGCTATCTTTCCTAGACATGGATTCTTGGTGATACGTCATGGTCATACACTATTTCAGAGCCACTAATAAATATAAGGACATGAAGCAAAACGAGGTTGTTGAACATTTGAAAAAGACTATCGATTGATGGCCTGGACAAGCTCACAGTCAATGAAGTGGGAAAGAGCGCAAGACGTAAGCAACATACATATAAACTCGCGGGCAGCCACGTAGACCAACAAACACCATGATATGTGCAATAAGACTTGGATCTATCAGTCTTCAACTGCTCTGACAAAGGCGTCGTTGCAATAAATATTGATCAGTTGATTGCCACCTGGTTGCCGATGGCATTCCTGGGGTGGACGAGAGGGTTATCATCATTTTCAGTACACCAAAAGAACGAAAGGAGGACCGGGACGATAAAGATGATGATGTTGTATTAATGGATGAAAAGAATCCACTTTATACTGCTTAAGACGTGTTGTTTAGGGTATTTTCAAGAATTGTGAGGAAGGGCGTGGATCTGATGACGAAGATGAAGATGTTGTTAGCCAAGTGACTGCGATTCCCATTTCAACTTGTCTCATTTGATTAACTGCACGTCGTCGTGCAGTGATGGGTTTTCTCTTTAACTCGTACGATCTACGTAACTCACAACTGCCATCCTTTCGTCATCTCTTATGTAACTCCCATGTTTCTCTGAGAATAGAAATTGAGACAATGAGTGAGAGTCCCGATTTGAAATTGAAGAACGGATTTAGCATTACAAACTATGTAAAATATGCGTGGGTACTGGTTGTTGACTGCAGGCGTGTGCTCAATTGAGAATACATGTATGTAAGGGTGGACTACCCCAAAAATAGTGGGACCTTCTGGTACATAAACAACTTCGCATAACACGAGCCTAGGATATTTAGATGCACTTCTGTTTCACCTACTACCATTGTCTTCCCTCCACTTTGAATATTTGCAGCAATATCGTATGCACTCGCAGTAGGTAAGAGCAATAATGGCGGCTCCTCTACATAGGTACGTGTCTTCTCCTAGGTTAAATATGATAGACTTATGCATGTTTTTACAGTTTCCTGTCAAATATAGGTGAACAACAAATAAATAGGTCACCTGTGAAGTTCAATCATTTCTTAAATCATCAATTTCATGGGTATCATGAAAACTACCACATATTTAATCATTATGTATATGCCTTGGAAGGTGAATAGGTACTCTTGACAATGATAGTATGAGAATTAATTACAGATGGTCATGGAAGGCGTCTAGACTCCATTACAGCTTATGATGATCAACATCATGTTTTCAAGTCAATAGAGTAGGAAAAGCATAAGTTCTAAGGATCTGGTTCCGTTGTCGACTCAACAGTCACTTTGGCAGAATCAATGACGGAACTAATAGTGCACACAACAGGAAATGGGTTCGAATCACTCTGTCCATAATTCATGCCCAATAAGCTAGTTCATGCCTTTTAAAAAAACAATTAAAGAAATAATCTGGTATTTGAGAGATATCTTATTTGTTTGTTTTATTATAAAAAGATAAAATATAAAGAATTTTATTATATTTTGTTTTAGGTAATATAAAAAATAATAATAATAATAATAAACAAAACCTAAGAAATAATCTTTTTGCAAAAGAAAAGCATTATAAAAATAAAAAACACTTAAAACTTAAAAATCAAAATAGCAAAAACAAATAAAAATGCAAATGGACATTCTCTAATTCCTGAACACAATATCGAAACATGTTTTTACGATTTTACGCTAACTTGGTTTCTTGAGTCACTTTACGCCGCGATCAATGATGAAACAAGTGCACATGCAACGACCATGACAAGAGGTATAAAAACACATTTTATTTTTACCTTGTCACATTTATACTTCTTTCTGCATGTTATGCTCTTCTTCGAACATCTCACAAGTTTTCATTGCAAGATTAGTACCAAGTTTGAGTGCAGGAATGAGTATGCTCGCATTCCATGCCACAATGATTCTCAAGAATCGCAAAACTATTCAGAAAAACATGCTTTATTAAAAGTTTGAAGGGGCTAAATTTTTCATCACACATGTCATGACATTTTCTGCTACACCGCCATCTTTCATAAAACCAATTACGCCATGACATGATCATTTACATTTCTCCTTCCAAGCTTATTCGTCATTCATGTCGTGAAGTCCACTTTCCATCGCCTTATCCTTCATGACTTCACACACGCCTATGTTTTTGAGTCACATACATCTCTTTCCTATTTTTCCATTCATTTTTCCTTGCAAATAAAACCATTCAGCTCCCTTTTTGATGACTACATTACCCTGCTTTCTTTCATACATACTGTTGCTACTGAAATCTTTTCATCTATAGTCCTACCAATCATTTTTTAAAAACTTGCATTGGCTGATGTGGGATTCATTAAGGCCCACCTTTCAACAAGTCTTGCCCCATCGACCTCAACACCTTATCAGGGATATAGACTAGAGTCCATTTGAGTACCTAGAGGCTTGCATGCCTTAATGGCAAGTTCTCTCACTAACAATCATGGGAATACATCAATGTCCCTTGATAATCAGATCTTGCAAGTGGCTCGACATCATCTCATTCATTCACACTTCGCAAGATGTACTCGGGTACCTTGGCACTCATTGACATCAATGATGAGTTGCCTCACATTGGTTAACAACATTCATCAACGGTCGGTAATCCAATGACTTCTCTTCATGCTCGACATCGACACATTCATTCGCATGACTAGAATTGTACCATCAGGTTTCACAGTAGGTGAAGACTATACACTTTTCCATGACTCCTCAACAGTTACAACAACATGACTTCGGCTATATGAGATTACTACATTTCCACTTTCATTCTTCCCCTTTTCCATGATTCATCATCAACAGTTAAGATTCCTCCACTTCACATTCTCTCATCTAGTAGTGACAGCAGTCGAAGATACAATAGGATTCACCTTTCACATGATCATTCAACAACGACATATTCCATGCTCCAACAGCTGCATCAGCCATATTCCTATTGCATAGTTCATCAATATTTTGGGTAAGTGGAGGTATGTTGTTTTCTACTCTTTAATCATGCAATTCCTTACATGCTAGAGTGAATGAATTTGGAAAAATCCCTCACCATGCTCCCTTTCCTTTTGACTTCTGTGACTCATGCCACATTGCATGAGGACATGCAACCAATTCAGTTGGGGGGGGGGGACTATATTCGTTATCATCACTCCATTTTTCCACCACCATTCCATTTTTCATCTCATTTACCATTTACCAGCATTTTTTCTTCCAACGATACTCTGTTGCACTTTGCTTCATAAGCATTGATTTACATATTGGCATGATTCACAAATATGTAAAAGGGCTTTCTTATACTCAGTGATGTATTCTTATTCCAACAAGAAAGTGGGTAAATTATTATCATAATAGAGACAAAACAAATAACGAAATGAATGTTGTTCACACAATAACCAACATTTTATTATCATAACAACAAGAGAACAAATATCGAAATGACTATTGTTTACACAAGAACCAACATTCTCTATATTCATGGTTGTCACACAAGAACCAACCATAAGAAAATGTCAGTTTTTACTCATGTAAATCCCATCCTGGAAATATTCATTATCATCACTCAAAGCCAAAGTTCAGATGCCAAAATTTCTTAGACCCATGCATGGTTGCATGAGGACATGCAACAAGTTCAGTTGGGGGGTATGTTGGGACTTAGAACTGCCGTATTTCCATCCACCTTTCCCTTCATTAGTCTTCACATTTCATCGCCCCATTAACCTTTCATGATACCATTTTCATAATTAAATATGGGTTTAACCTTATTATTTTCCAAATCATTTATTTTAGTATTAAAAGGGAATTTGTGATTAAATATTAGAAAATTGACATGTTTTCATATATATCTCAAAAATGTGTGATCTTTATCATGTGTAGGGATATGTGAAGGATTAATTCAAAAGACTTCTTGAATACTTCCTCCACCATTTCAAGATTTGAGGAGATAATTCAATCCAAATCCAAGGAGAAGATCATGGAGATTTGGTTGTCATATCTTATCCAAGATATATGAGAGATATGTGTGAGGATTTGAAGGGATTGTATTTTGTAATAAAGGGAAATGGGTTGAGAGAAAAGTGGATCTGTAATTATGAGATGTTTATCTCCTTTTCAAAGATCTCATGTATAAAAGAGAGTGCCTTCTCTTCATGAGAAGAGGAGAATCATTATTATGTATTGAGAAGAGGAGAATCATTATTATGTAGATTGAGAAGAGGAGAATCATTATTATGTAGATTGAAAAGAGGAATCATTGTTATGTAGATTAAGGGAATTGTTATGAGATAGGTTCTTGAGGAGAATTGTTATGATGTAGATTGGATACATGAAGAGACTACTTTTGTAAACCTACCTGTTGAAGATTAATGAAAGTTTGGATTCAGTGATTTTGTCTCTCTTCAAAGTTATCATCTGTTGATCTAAAGCTTCCATGTTGGCATCGACAAGGGCCACCGATCTAGCTTGGTAAGCTTATTGTAAATTGTTAGTGTAGATTTTCATTTCATGTACTTGTTACTTTGATTTCATGTTATTTTGTTTAATTTCACTATTCGAATTTGTTGCAAAGTGTGGTAATGCAGGAACAGTTGGATCTCCATATTTCACTATACATGAGATTTAATGGAGAATTCCACTTGTTAGTTTAGTTGCTCCAGGAGATAGAATCAAAGTTCATCTTTTCTTTTCATGAGCCATCAATGAACATGTCCATCACCTAAGCAAGAGCTTTTGCTTGTTTATGAGTTTTGCTTTCCAGCTTTCGAGTTGTGTGAAGATTGTTATTTTTAAGAGTGTGTTGGTTTCTAAATGGTTTTCTTATCTAATCTATACTAAACAGACATAGGAAACTATCTGTTATTGGCACAAATAGTGCATCAACTCTATTGATTATGAATCTCGGTTGATAATTTATGTTTGGTAATATATTATGCATATAATTGCACCAACAAGCTGCTAAATGACCTCAGTGAGCTACTTGTATCTCTGTTGACTCTGGTTCCTCTTGTACCAAAGCCGACACAGAGAAGAGTGTTGTTGGATTACTTAGAAAGCACCATCAAAAGAATTTATCCTTCCTTGCATTTCGGCCTTCTTTTCTTCACTTTCCTCAGAATTTCGTCTTAGATATCATTTGTATACATCAGACACCTATAGATATTCAATATGCTCAAGTGTGTTTCAAATGAGAGAGTCTTGTATTTTATTTATACTCTCCAATTAGCTTCCTTAAAAACATCTTCTAGGTCACTTGGCCCCACTTTCGTTATTTTAGGGTTGGGTCCACTTCTAATTTCTCCATTAAAATTATTATTGAAATAATTTATTTTGTATTCACTTTGAATTATAATACACTCATCAATTCACTTTACTATTTACCTTTTAAAATCTCTTAAACCACTTTGATTACTTTGACCTTTTGGGGCTTCTAGATGACATATGAGGGTCCTCCAACTTCGTAAGGCCATAACTCTCAAACCGTGAGGAGTTATGTGACGTTCTACATACCACCAGAAATGGCATGACATGTACTATCCAT
>JASDQU010106821.1:56198-80361 GCA_032191745.1 Picea mariana | reverse complement strand
TTTATGTGTTTGGACCTATCATACGATACTGGATTCCTAGAGAGTTTGATACAACTTTGATTATCACCATATATCACCTTGGGATCGAACTATTGATCAAATAATCCTACAAGAAACTTGTGAAGCCAGATGGGCTCATAGCTACCAGTAAGGGCTACCATGTATTCAACCTTTGTTAAGATAAATTCCACGAAGTTATGCACCTTTTTGAAGTACGATATCATCGTTGATCCTAAGCTAAGGCAACACCCAAAGTTGGTCTTCCTATCTATTGCATTGTCTGCCCATAGTTTGTATATCCATCCAACTTCACTTCACGATCTCCAAGATATCTCAAACCATACTCCACTGTGCCCCTCAAGTATCTAATAACATGTTTTGTTGCTACCCAATGATCCTTCCTTCCTTGGCTCCACCATGAACTGGCTCAAGGTGTTCACTACAAAACAAATATCTCAACTAGTGTTGACCAAATACATCAAGGAACCTATCAGTTGATGTACAATGTGGAATCCACCAATTATGAATATGAATTTGTCACATTCTTCACATAGGAATCATGGGTCTGTCCATAGGTTTGCAATACTTCATCTTAAACCTCTTCAGGATCTCAACTACATAGTTTCATTATCCAAGGAATATCTCCCCTAGTCTCCGCCAAACCTCCAAACCCAAGAAGTAATGCATCATGTCAATGTCTTCATCTCAGACTCAATTGCCATATCTTCTTTACACCCTGCAATGAACTTCTCTATACCTATAAGAAACAAGTCATCTACATCCCTTTTACTTTGATCTACTTCCACATATGGTTCTCAAATCGTGCTTTGAACTTCTAAAACCTGCTAAAGTCCTCATCCTTGATCTCTAATAAGTATATCCAAGTATTGCAAGAGAAGTCATCATAAAGGAAACATAATACATGCTTATTAAAATTGATGCAACTGGCATCGGTCCACAGACATCCGAATGCACTAGCTCTTGCTTCTTGCGAAAGAAAACTTGTCAAGCTTGCTAAGAATGCACCCTCTACATAATCCTTGCTACTCAACATTGAACTTTGGAAGACTTGTGACTATCTACCTCTGAATAGGAATTGATCTATGATGCAGGTGCTACATCCTCTTGTGCCACAACTTGCACAAACTATCATTGTTATGAACTAGGGCTTGAACAGGTTCAACCCGCAACCTGTATAGATTACCTTCACTAACGCCTATCACTTGTGCTACTTTTGGGCTTGATTCCTTCGGCCTAATTTGAACAGGTTGGTTCTTGAACTCACTACATAGCCCTTATCCTCGATAACATAAATTGAAAGCAAGTTCTTCCCGAGACTTAGAACAAACAAAACATCATCAAAGTATAAAGAGTTAGCTAACTAGAGCTGGAAGGGAATAGTACCAACTCCTGGTATTGGGTACTTGGCATCATCACCAAGCTCAATCTGAACCCCTGAGTTGTACTTTTTTAGACTAGAGAACAACTATCAAATTGATGTCATGTGCCAAGAAGCCCCACTTCCCACATACCAAGCATCCCTCATAATCATGCTGGTAGAAAGGAAATATACCATTGAGAAATCCTTCTTGTACTTGGAAGCAAACTCATTCATATGGGTTTCTGCAAAGGCTTCCTTCTACTTCTAGTGTTGTTTTCCTTTTCCCTTCTTCTTATCTAGACACTATGATGCATAATGCTTGTGCTTATAACAAATGAAGCACCTAATCTTGTTCAAGTCCTTCCCTAGTTGTGAATTTGACTCCTCATTCTTTCCCTTACCCTTGTTGGGTCCTTTTCCTCTGCCCTTCTTTGCTTGTCCAAATAGGGCTTGGTTATCATCGCCACCCTTATTGCTATCCCTTGAGTCCATTCGAGTATCCTCCTAGATAGAGTCATCCCATAGTCTCTCAAAAGAGGGAAGATTTTCATAAGCACAAATACCCTTGACAAATGTTTTCCATGAAGGTGAGAATCCATTTGGTGCAATGTTCACAAGCTCTACATCTTCAATATTTTCCCCAACTACTGTAAGTTGACCACCAATATGCATGACCTTCATCAAACAATTAGTAACTGTGTATGATCTAATCATCTTTATAGATATAAGTTTGTTCCACAATATCATCTTCTTGTTTATATTCTGACTTTGGTAGAGGCCAACCAAGGCATTGAACTTCTCCTTTGCAGTCTCTTTCTTCAATATGTGAGGAATCAAATGATCCTTTAAAACATAAATAATCATCATCTTAGCCTTCACGTCCTTCTTCTTATGGGTTACCAACTACCACAAATATGTAGTTGTAGCCACAACATGTTTTACGACATACCCAGAGATCATTCTCCTCCAATAACAACATTACCTTGATCTTCCAAGGTAATAAATTTGAGGGACATTCCCATATATCCTCAAATATGAGGCTAATTGTTGCCATCTCTAAAATCTAAGACACAATCTCTTAGATATAATTAAGTAAGACAAAAAAACCTATATTGTAAACCCTTGAGAACATCAATCAAATTCAATACTCTAATACCATGTAAATTTTCATAAGCCTAGGTAACTAATGTCCTTATAATTTCAATCAAACAACTCAAATCTGAATTTATTTATCCGCACAAAATTATTTTTAGACCATAGAATCAATCACACAATAGATGAAAAAGTAAATAGCATAAGCATAAATTAACTATACAATTACACAATGATTCATTCCTCATATTAAAATCTTACAAGATGACCTCTACAACCTACTAACCAATAGTTGTACAGTCAATCAAATCATCAAAAAACAGATCTATATGGCATTATGTAGAGGCGAAGGCTATCCACCATGCAGCAACCCAATGATCGGGAAAGTGCTGCATGGCCGAAGATTTACATAACCATACCATACATGGTGTGATGGGACATCTTCGTCATCGAGACCCTATCGCATAGAATGAACGCCTACGCCGGAAACAATCTCCCCGTTCCACCCGGGCCCACAATGCCCCATTCTGAGTTCAAGATAATTCAAATTTTGAATTTAGCAAAGGCACCAAGGCACAATGCCTCGTTTCGAGTTCAAGCTAATTCAAATTTTGAATTTGGAAAAGTCGCCAAGGATTGACAGGTTAAAATTTCGATTTTGAGATTTCGATCTGTAGATTTTGCCATCGAATCTGAGCAAATTCCAGATTTCTATGCTTTTCATATGGGGTATGGAATTACAAGTAGTTACAATTATTCAAATAAGGCCATAGAGCCCGCCCATTTCCTCGACACTTGCCATCTCTGTAACCGTTGTCTGGGCTATGGTCGAGACATCTACATGTACAGGTAAATTGATTGATCAATTATCTGGGTTTCGTTTAATTCAATCTGACTTGATTTGATCTGATAAATATTTGCTTTCCGCCAAACCCATATTTTTTTTTATTGGAAATTTTGATACATAAGGTTGGGCTTTTTGAACGACATACATGGTGAATATGTATTCGTTGGCTATATGCATATAGTATTCGTTGGCTATATGTATTGGTGAATATGTATTCGTTGGCTATATGTATTCGTGAATATGCATATAGTGCTAGATAAGATGCACCATCTTGTGAGTTATCAGTCTTAGGGAATGAAAAAAGGGGGGCCGACAAAAAAAAGATCAGACGCTTGTGATTTATTAGTCTTAGGGAATGAAAATAGGGGGGCGGACAAAAAACAGATCAGAGAAGAAGAGGAGTTGTCTAATCAAATGAAGTCAAGTCTATGTTTACAAGTCTCTGGAGTTTTTTAAAAATAATCTTCACGCTCATTATCATATGAAAAATTCAGGTTTCATCCAAATTTTGTATTTAGAATTTGATAGTGTATTGATAGTTCTCGCCTTGAGATAAGATGTTGTGAGCTGAGGAAACGAGGGGACCAGTAGTTTTTGAAAGAATGCGTGTGGAAAATAAGGCGGCCTTTTTGCACATAATCTTCAGGCCCACACGCCTTATAAGAAAAAGTGATAAACAAATTTCTTCCACACCACAACTCGCAGAGGCGGATAGAGGATGCCGACTACAAAATAATCTTATCCTGTCGGAGGGAATTTCACTCTAATTTTATTGATCTAACATTTTTATTTAAAGTGACTTTTTGATTGACCCGCCCATTGTAAAAAGTCTCAATGAATAAGTGACGACTCCTTAGCTATTACGAAGTTGGAAGCATTATTTATTGAAATCGTTTATACCAATTTTTCCCTTCCAATTTGTAAGTAGTTTCACAAAATACATGAAAAATCATAGTTTTTAAGGGTGAAAATGAAACTTTTTATTTTGAAACTTTAATAATTTTATATATATATATTTTTAATTTTAATTATTAAAATTTGTAATTTAATAAATTATCAATTTTTTTATTAAATTTATAAAAAAACTATAATATACATTTAAAAAAGCTTAAAACTTATTTATTTATTTAAATCATAATTTATGATAAGCAAAGCAGATGTATAATTTGAAATTCAAAAAAATTAAATGTTTTTAGTCATAATTTACAATAAAACTTATTTAAATCATAATTTACAATAAGCAAAGCAAATTTATAATTTGAAATTTGAAAAATTTAAATATTTTTAATCATAATTTACAATAAGCAGATTCATAATCTAAGAAGATCAAAAAAGTTGTAAATGTTTAGTATTTTCCAATAAAAAGAACCAAACATTTCATTTCACATCATTTAAATAAGTATTATTAAGAAAAAAAAATGACCAAACATTATATTTCATTTCATATCATTTAAATAAGTATTATTAAGAAAATAAATGACCAAACATTACATTTCATTTCATATCATTTAATATTATTAAATAGTGCAAATAATCTCAAACTACCTTCATTGTAGGTGATTTTTTTAAACTTCAAAATTTTGAAAAAAAACAAATCACAAACTATTTTATTTATACTATTTGGCTATATAACTCATCACAAATAAAAAAAATTAATAAGCTTATCAAGAATTCACAGTGTTTAATTTTTTTAAATGCAAAAAACAATTATACCTATTATAAAAGGCCGTAATTAGTTAATCAAGGGGAAGGCTTTTGTAGTTTGGCCATTTTATGTATGTTATTATAAATTTAATTCCGATTGAAAGAAAGGAAAGTAAAGTCTAGCTTTAAGGGAAAAAAAAAAGGAGGGGTGTATTTAAATGTATTTTTATAACATAAAATAGAAGAGTGAAGAAAGATCAATGTCATGAGAAAACCAAAAATTATTTAAATGTGAAAAGAGTGAAGAGAGAATATAAAAGTGAAAAAAAAAGTATTTAAATGAAAAAAGGAAAAGTATTTAGATAGTTTTTTTTTATAGCATAAGAGAAGAGTGAAGAGAAATCATAGCTAGAGTCATAAAAAAAATAAAAATTTATATGGTTTTTTACAGTGATATGCATATACATACAAAAACAAAATGTAAAATGTTGTTCATTAATCGTTTAGATATATATACATATTAAAAAATAAATTTTAAATAATGAAATCTAAACAGACATAATAATTTGATATTGTTATTTTTGGATTCAAAATTGATGCTTTTTTATTTCAAAATTTACCATAATTGAATTTTTGTTTTAATTGAAATGATTTGAAATTCACATTTTTTTAAATAGAAACTTCATATTTTTGAAAACCAATATTCACATTTTCATATTTTAGTTTTGTACTTTAAAATATCGATATTCATACTTTTAAAAATGAATCATAATTGATCTAGCAACAAAAATTCTAGTGAGGGAGGAGGGAGCCACCCATAACACCTGAACAAAAAAAATGCATAAGCTGGCAAAATTGGTGATGAAAACAACCATTAACTTCAAGTTGACAACCCGTAATAGACTTATAACAGTCTTGTAGCACTCCAGGTCTCGCATCAAGCATCCCATTAAGTCTCCCACGTTGCAAAACTACACCACCATCCAAGCTGTGTAAATGCTATGCATTCTGAGGAGAAGAGGGAGATAGGCCGCGAAAGGGTGTATTTACTACCCTTGGTGCACGGTGTCCAAATGTCACTCCATGGGAACTAATAAACTTAATAATTGGTAAATGAAATTTATAACATTAATACTTTGTCTAATAATTTTATTTTAATTTTCCAAATGTCATCTAAGGTGATGTTTACTTGCCCTAAAATGTTTCTAAATAAATTTATTGATTAATAAATTTTTCATTTAAAATGTATATAAATAATTTTTTTGAATAATAAAGTTTTTGGTTAAATATATCTGTAAATTTAATTTATTGATTAATAATCTTTTTACTAAATATATCTGTAAATTTATAAATTAATGGTATAAGAAGTGTTATAAAGTATTTATTAATAAAGTGTTTATTAATGTTTAGATTTCTAGAGGGCGTAGTTCCACAGGTCATAGTTCCAGAGGGCGTAGTTCCAGAGGTCATAGTTCCAAAGGGAGTAGTTCCAGAGGGCGTAGTTCCAGATGCGTAGTTCCAGAGGGCGTAGTTCCATAGGTTATAGTTCCAAAGTTCCAGATGGTGTAGTTCCAAAGGTCATAGTTCTAGAGGACGTAGTTCCACAGGTCACAATTCCACAGGTCATAGTTCCAGAGGGTGTAGTTCCATAGGTCATAGTTCCAAAGGGTGTAGTTCCAGAGGGCGTAGTTCCAGAACTACGCCTTCTAGAACTACACCTTTGGAACTATGCCCTCTAGAACTATGACCTCTGGAACTACGCCCTTTGGAACTATGACCTATGGAACTACGCCCTCTAGAACTATGCCCTCTGGAACTATGCCCTTTGGAACTATGACCTTTGGAACTATGCCCTCTGGAACTACGCCCTTTGGAACTATTACCTCTGGAACTACGCCCTCTGGAACTATTACACGTGGAACTATGACCTTTAGAACTAAGCCCTCTAGAACTACACCCTTTGGAACTATGACCTCTGGAACTACGCTCTCTGGAACTATGACTTGTGGAATTGTGACCTGTGGAACTATGACCTATGCAACTATGCCCTCTAGAACTACGCACTCTTGAACTACACACTTTGGAACTATGACCTTTGGAACTACACCCTCTGGAACTACGCCTCTGGAACTATGACCTCTAGAACTATGCCCTCTGGAACTACGCCCTTTGGAACTATGACCTCTAGAACTATGACCTCTGGAACTAAGCCCACTAGAACTACGCCCTTTGGAACTATGACCTGTGGAACTACGCCCTATGGAACTATGACCTGTGGAATTGTGACCTGTGGAACTATGACCTATGGAACTATGCCCTTTGGAACTACTCCTTTGGAGCTACGCCCTCTAGAACTACTCCCTCTGGAACTACTCCCTTGGGAGCTACGACCTCTGGAAATATGACCTGTGGAACTACGCCCTCTGGAACTATGCCCTCTAGAACTATGCCCTTTGGAACTATGACCTGTGGAACTACGCCCTCTGGAACTATGACCTCTGGAACTATGCCCTCTGGAACTACACCCTTTGGAGCTATGCCCTCTGGAACTACACCCTATGGAACTATGACCTCTGGAACTAAGCCCTCTAAAACTATGGCCTTTGGAACTATGACCTATGGAACTACGCCCTATGGAACTATGACCTGTGGAATTGTGACCTGTGGAACTATGACCTATGGAACTACGCCCTCTGGAACTATGACCTATGGAACTATGCCCTCTAGAACTTTTACCTCTGGAACTATGCCCTTTGGAACTATGACCTTTGGAACTACGCACTCTGGAACTACGCCTCTAGAACTTTGACCTCTGGAACTATGCCCTCTGGAACTACGCCCTTTGGAACTATGACCTCTGGAACTACGCCCTCTAGAACTATGACCTCTGGAACTACGCCCTCTGGAACTACGCCCTTTGGAACTATGACCTGTGGAACTACGCCCTCTGGAACTATGACCTGTGGAACTACGCCCTCTAGAAATAGTCCCTTTGAAACTATGACCTGTGAAATTGTGACCTCTGGAACTATGCCCTATGGAATTACGCCCTCTAGAACTATGACCTCTGCAACTACACCCTCTAGAACTACACCCTTTGGAACTATGACCTATGGAACTACGCCCTCTGGAACTACGCCTCTAGAACTATGACATGTCTTAGTTCCAGAGGGCGTAGCTCCAGAGGTCATAGTTCCACAGGTCATAGTTCCAGAGGGCGTAGTTCTAGAGGTCATAGTTCCAAAGGGCGTAGTTTTAAAGGGTGTAGTTCCAGAGGTCATAGTTCCGGAGGCATAGTTCCAGAGTGCGTAGTTCCAAAGGTCATAGTTCCAAAGGGCATAGTTTCAAAGGGTATAGTTTCAGAGGGCGTAGTTCCATAGGTCATAGTTCCACAGGTCACAATTCCACAAGTCATAGTTCCAGAGGGCATAGTTCCATGGGTCATAGTTCCAAAGGGCGTAGTTCCAGAGGGCTTAGTTCCAGAAGTCATAATTCCAGATGGCGTAGTTCCATAGGTCATAGTTCGACAGGTCACAATTCCACAGGTCATAGTTCCACAGGTCATAGTTCCAAAGGGTGCAGTTACAAAGGGCTTAGTTCTAGAGGTCATAGTTCCAGAGGGCGTATTTCTAGAGGTCATAGTTCCAAAGGGCGTAGTTCCAGAGGATGTAGTTCCAAAGGGCATAGTTCCAGAGGGCGTAGTTCCAAAGGTCATAGTTCCAAAGGGCATAGTTTCAGAGGGTATAGTTTCAGAGGGCGTAGTTCCATAGGTCATAGTTCCACAGGTCACAATTCCACAGGTCATAGTTCCAGAGGGCATAGTTCCACGGGTCATAGTTCCAAAGGGCGTAGTTCCAGAGGGCTTAGTTCCAGAAGTCATAATTCCAGACAGCGTAGTTCCATAGGTCATAGTTTGACAGGTCACAATTCCATAGGTCATAGTTCCAGAGGGCATAGTTCCACAGGTCATAGTTCCAAAGGGCGCAGTTCCAGAGGGCTTAGTTCCAGAGGTCATAGTTCCAGAGGGCGTATTT
This sequence comes from Picea mariana, assembly GCA_032191745.1. Classification (NCBI taxonomy): domain Eukaryota; kingdom Viridiplantae; phylum Streptophyta; class Pinopsida; order Pinales; family Pinaceae; genus Picea; species Picea mariana. The sequence continues at coordinate 71,363 of JASDQU010106821.1, read as the reverse complement.
CTAGAGGTCATAGTTCCAAAGGGCGTAGTTCCAAAGGATGTAGTTCCAAAGGGCATAGTTCTAGAGGGCGTAGTTCTAGAGGCATAGTTCCAGAGGGCGTAGTTCCAAAGGTCATAGTTCCAAAGGTCGTAGTTCCAGAGGGCATAGTTCCAGAGGGCGTAGTTCCATAGGTCATAGTTCCACAGGTCACAATTCCACATGTCATAGTTCCAGAGGGCGTAGTTCCATAGGTCATAGTTCCATAGGTCACAATTCCACATGTCATAGTTCCAGAGGGCGTAGTTCTAGAGGTCATAGTTCCAAAGGGCGTAGTTCCAGAGGGCTTAGTTCCAGAGGTCATAGTTCCAGAGGGCATAGTTACAGAGGTCATAGTTCCAGAGGGCGTAGTTCCACAGGTCACAATTCCATGAGTCATAGTTCCAGAGGGCGTAGTTCCACATGTCATAGTTCCAAAGGACGTAGTTCCATAGGTCATAGTTTCAGAGGGCCTAGTTCCATAGGTCATAGTTCCACAGGCCACAATTCCATAGTTCATAGTTCCAGAGGGCGTAGTTCCACAGGTCATAGCTCTAAAGGGCGTAGTTCCACAGGTCATAGTTCCAAAGGGCGTAGTTCCAGAGGGCGTAGTTCTAGAGGTCATAGTTCAAGAGGCGTAGTTCTAGAGGGCGTAGTTCAAAAGGTCATAGTTCAAAAAGGTGTATTTCCAAAGGGTATAGTTCCAGAGGGCATAGTTCCATAGGTCATAGTTCCACAGGTCACAATTCCATAGGTCATAGGTCCAGAGGGTGTAGTTCCAGAGGTCATAATTCTAGAGGGCATAGTTCCAGAGGGCTTAGTTCTAGAGGTCATAGTTCCACAGGTCATATTTCCAGAGGGCGTAGTTCCAGAGGTCATAGTTCCAGAGGGTGTAGTTCCATAGGTCATAGTTCCACAGGTCACAATTCCATAGGTCATAGTTCTAGAGTGCGTAGTTCCACAGGTAATAGTTCAAAAGGGCGTAGTTCCAGAGGGTGTAGTTCCAGAGGTCATAAATCCTCAGGGCGTAATTCCATAGGTCATAGTTCAACAGATCACAATTCCACAAGTTATAGTTCCAGAGGGTGTAGTTCCACAGGTCATAGTTCCAAAGGGCATAGTTCCAGAGGGCTTAGTTCCAAAGTTCATAGTTCCAAAGGGCATAGTTCCAGAGGTCCTAGTTCCATATGCGTACTTCAAGAGGGCGTAGTTCCACAGGTCATAGTTCCAAAGGGCATAGTTCTAGAGGGTGTAGTTCCAGAGGTCATAGTTCGAGAGGGTGTAGTTCCACATGTCACAATTCCACAGGTTATAGTTCCAGAGGGCGTAGTTCCAGAGGTCATATTTCCAAAGGGCGTAGTTCCAGAGGGCTTAGTTCCAGAGGTCATAGCTCCAAAGGGCGTAGCTACAAAGGGCTTAGTTCCAGAGGTCATAGCTCTAAAGGGCGTAGTTCCAGAGGTCATAGTTCCATAGGCGTAGTTCCAGAGGGCGTAGTTCCACAAATCATAGTTCCAAAGGGCATAGTTCCAGAGGGCGTAGTTCCAAAGGTCATAGTTCCAGAGGGTGTAGTTCCATAGGTCATAGTTCCACATGTCACAATTCCACAGGTTATAGTTCTAGAGGGCGTAGTTCCACAGGTCATAGTTCCAAAGGGCGTAGTTCTAGAGGGCATAGTTCCAGAGGTCATAGTTCCACAGGGCGTAGTTCCAGAGGTCACAATTCCACAGGTCATAGTTCCATAGGGACTAGTTCTTGAGGGCGTAGTTCTACAAGGCATAGTTCCAAAGAGCGTAGTTCTATAGGTCATAGTTCCAAAGGGTGTAGTTCCAGATGGCCTAGTTCCAGAGGTCATAGTTTCAGAGGCATAGTTCCTGAGTGCGTAGTTCCAAAGGGCTTAGTTCCAGAGGGAATAGTTCCAGAGCTCATAGTTTCAGAGGGCGTAGTTCCATAGGTCATAGTTCCACAGGTCACAATTCCACAGGTCATAGTTCTAGAGGGCGTAGTTCCACAGGTCATAGTTCCAAAGGGCGTAGTTCCAGAGGGCTTAGTTCTAGAGGTCATAGTTCCAGAGGGCGTAGTTCCAGAGGGAATAGTTCCAGAGGTAATAGTTCCAAAGGGCGTATTTCCAGAGGTCATAGTTCTAGAGGCGTAGTTCCAGAGGGCATAGTTCCAAAGGTCACAGTTCCAAAGGGTGTAGTTCTAGAGGGCATAGTTCTAGAGGGCGTAGTTCTAGAGGTCATAGTTCTAGAGGGCGTAGTTCGAGAGGGTGTAGTTCCACATGTCACAATTCCACAGGTTATAGTTCCATAGGGCGTAGTTCCACAGGTCATAGTTCCAAAGGGCATAGTTCCAGAGGGCTTAGTTCCAGAGGTCGTAGCTCAAAGGGCGTATTTCCAAAGGGCTTAGTTCCAGAGGTCATAGCTCCAAAGGGCGTAGTTCCAAAGGGCTTAGTTCCAGAGGTCATAGCTCCAAAGGGCGTAGTTCCAAAGGTCATAGTTCCATAGGCATAGTTCCAAAGGGTGTAGTTCCATAGGTCATAGTTCCAAAGGGAATAGTTCCAGAGGGCGTAGTTGCAGACGTCATAGTTCCAGAGGGTGTAGTTCCATAGGTCATAGTTTCACATGTCACAATTCCACAGGTTATAGTTCCAGAGGGCGTAGTTCCACAGGTCATAGTTCCAAAGGGCGTAGTTCTAGAGGGCATAGTTCCAGAGGTCATAGTTCCACAGGGCGTAGTTCCAGAGGTCACAATTCCACAGGTCATAGTTCCAGAGGGACTAGTTCTTGAGGGCGTAGTTCCACAGGTCATAGTTCCAGAAGGCGTAGTTCCACAGGTCATAGTTCCAAAGGGTGTAGTTCCAGATGGCCTAGTTCCAGAGGTTGTAGTTCCAAAGTGCGTAGTTCCAAAGGGCTTAGTTCCAGAGGGGATAGTTCCAAAGGTCATAGTTTCAGAGGGCGTAGTTCCATAGGTCATAGTTCCACAGGTCACAATTCCACAAGTCATAGTTCTAGAGGGCGTAGTTTCACAGGTCATAGTTCCAAAGGGCGTAGTTCCAGAGGGCTTAGTTCTAGAGGTCATAGTTCCAGAGGGTGTAGTTCTAGAGGGAATAGTTCCAGAGGTAATAGTTCCAAAGGGTATAGTTCCAAAGGGCGTATTTCCAGAGGTCATAGTTCCAGAGGCGTAGTTCCAGAGGGCGTAGTTCCAAGGTCACAGTTCCAAAGGGTGTAGTTCTAGAGGGCATAGTTCTAGAGGGCATAGTTCCAGAGGTCATAGTTCTAGAGGGTGTAGTTCCAGAGGTCATAGTTCGAAAGGGAGTAGTTCCAGAGGGTGTAGTTCCAGAGGCATAGTTCCAAAGGGCATAGTTCTACAGGTCATAGTTCCAAAGGGCATAGTTCCATAGGTCATAGTTCCAAAGGGTGTAGTTCCACAGGTCATAGTTCCATAGGTCACAATTCCATAGGTCATAGTTCCAGAGGGCGTAGTTCCACAGGTCATAGTTCAAAAGGGCGTAGTTCCAAAGGGCATAGTTCCAAAGGGCGTAGTTCCAGAGGTCATAGTTCTAGTGGGCATAGTTCCAGAGGTCATAGTTCCAAAGGGAGTAATTCCAGAGGGAGTAGTTCCAGAGGCGTAGTTCTAGAGGGCGTAGTTCCACAGGTCATAGTTCCAAAGGGCGTAGTTCCAGAGGGCATAGTTCTAGAGGTCATAGTTCCAAAGGGTGTAGTTCCAGAGGGCATAGTTCCAGAGTGCATATCTCCAGAGGTCATAGTTCCATAGGTCATAGTTCCACAAGGCGTAGTTCCAAAGGTCATAGTTCCACTAGTCATAGTTCCACAGGTCACAATTCCACATGTCATAGTTCCAGAGGGTATAGTTCCACATGTTATAGTTCCAGAAGGTGTAGTTCCAAAGGTATTATTTCCACGAGTGATAGTTCTTGGGGTCATTTCACATGTCATAGCTCCAGAGGGTGTAGTTCCAGAGGTCATAGTTCCACAAGTAGTTCTAGAGCTCATAGTTATAGAGGTCATAGTTCTAGAGGGCGTAGTTCAAGAGGTCATAGTTCCAAAGGGCGTAATTCCAGAGGTCACAATTCTGGAGGTCACAGTTCACAGTTCCACAATTCATAGTTCAAAAGGTCATAGTTACAAAGGGCATAGTTTCATAGGTCATAGTTCTAGATGTCATAGTTCCAAAGGGCATAGTTTCAGAGGGTGTAGTTCTATAGGTCATAGTTCCACAGGTCATAGTTCCATAGGTCATAGTTCTAGAGGGCATAATTCCAGAGGTCGTAGTTCTGGAGGGCGTAGTTCCAGAGGTCAAAGTTCCAGAGGTCATAGTTCCAGAGGGCGTAGTTCAAGAGGTCATAGTTCCAGAGGGCATAGTTCCAAATGTCACAGTTCCATAGGTCACAATTCCACATGTCATAGTTCCAAAGTTCATAGTTATAGAAGGCATAGTTCCAGAGGTCATAGTTCTAGGGGTCATAGTTCTAGAGGGGGTAGTTCCAGAGGTCATAGTTCCATAGTAATTCACATCTAGGAGGAACATTGAATGACTGAGAGAGTGAAAACATGAGGACATAAGATTGATCAAATTGTGGGCCAATTGAGAACAAGATTACGGATTTAGACCTCCACTTCTATCCAATCTAGAAATATTTTAACGATGCAACAGAACTGGATATTGGCCTGCATCTAGTGATGTGCTAATGCATACTGAAGCCAATCTGAAATTTTGTTGTCACTGGCGAGTACATTCATTAGACTAACATGAGTGTAGATTCTTACAATTCAGAAGCCTCGAGTATTGTTGTTTGAGTATACTAAAGGATTATGCCCTTTGGAAAAGTGAATATATTCAATATGCATTAACACATCACCAGATGCAGGCCAATATCCAATTCTATTACACCGTTAAAATATTTCCAGATTGGATAGAAGTGCAGGTCCGAATCTGTAATCTGCTATGTGATGTTATTGCATTATTTTCTGAAAACGAAATGAGCGAGCGATGATTTGAAGATGAACGACACTTCCCATCTCGGCTCTTGTTCTCAATTGGCCCCTAATTTGATCAATCTTATATCCTCATGTTTTCACTCTCTCAGTCATCCAATGTTCCTCCTCGATGTGAATTACTATGGAACTATGATCTATGGAACTACGTCCTCTAGAACTGTGACCTCTAGAACTACGCCCTCTGGAAAAGCGAATATATTCAGTTTTCCTGTCGCTTGGACAGGATGTCCTTTAGTGATTGGGAGGAAAACAAGATGTCTCACAATTTAGCCATGCTGATCAATTTTCTCTTTAAATATGTTTATAGAATTGGCAAGACACAGTTAGTGAAAGTCCTTGTGGATTTAGACCTTGCAAAGTCATCTAAATATAAGGATGTATTTACCAGTGCGTTTTTGGTTGCATGCATCCGCATCTTCAAAGAAGATGATGGTATCAAAATTACAGAGTCACATGGATTCTAGTTCCTAGACAACGAACTAGAGAATTCCACTATGTGAAGCAAACTGAAGTTTATTTCAACTCTCGACAATGATTGTATAGATCGCTTAATGCCGAAGGTGGCATCCATTTTCACTGAAAACAACTACAAGAGCACAACTAACGAATTATTTGCTAAAGGAAATAATCCTTTAGTATACTCAAACAACAATACTCGAGGCTTCTGAATGGTAAGAATCTACACTTTTGTTAGTCTAATGAATGTACTCGCCAGTGACAACAAAATTTCAATTTGGCATCAGATGCATTAGCACATCACCAGATGCAGGCCAATATCCAGTTCCGTTGCACCGTTAAAATATTTCCAGATTGGATAGAAGTGCAGGTCCGAATCTGTAGTATGTTATGTGGCGTTATTGCATTATTGCCTGAAAAAGAAATGAGTGAGCGGTGATTTGATGATGAATGAAACTTCCCATCTCGGCTCTTGTTCTCAATTGGCCCCCAATTTGATCAATCTTATATCCTCATGTTTTCACTCTCTCAGTCATCCAATGTTCCTCCGCGATGTGAGTTACTATGGAACTACACCTCTAGAACTTCCCCCTCTGGAACTACTCCCTTTGGAACGTTGACCTCTGGAACTACGCCCTCTGGAACTATTACCTGTGGAACTATGCCCTCTGGAACTATGCCCTCTAGAACTACACCCTTTGGAACTATGACCTGTGGAACTATGCCCTCTGGAACTACGCCTCTGGAACTATGACCTTTGTAACTACGCCCTCTGGAACTACACCCTTTGGAGATATGATCTTTGGAACTAGGCCCTTTGGAACTACGTCCTCTGGAACTATGACCTCTAGAACTATGCCCTCTGGAACTACACCCTTTGGAACTATGACCTATGGAACTACGCTTTCTGGAACTATCACCTGTGGAATTGTGACCTCTGGAACTATGACCTATGGAACTATGCCCTCTGGAACTATGACCTATGGAACTATGCCCTCTGGAACTATGAACTCTGGAACTATGCCCTCTAGAACTACGCCCTTTGGAACTATGACCTTTGGAACTACGCACTCTGGAACTACCACTCTGGAACTATGACCTCTGGAACTACACCCTCTGGAACTACGCCCTTTGGAACTATGACCTGTGGAACTATGCCCTCTGGAACTATGACCTGTGGAACTACGCCCTCTAGAACTAGTCTCTATAGAACTATGACATATGGAATTGTGACCTCTGGAACTACACTCTGTGGAACTACGCCCTTTAGAACTATGACCTCTAGAACTATGCCCTCTAGAACTACACCCTTTGGAACTATGACCTGTGGAACTACGCCCTCTAGAACTACACCTCTGGAACTATGACAGGTCTTAGTTCCAGAGGGTGTAGTTCCAGAGGTCATAGTTGCATAGGTCATAGTTCTAGAGGTTGTAGTTCGAGAGGTCATATTTCCAAGTGGCGTAGTTCCAGAGGGCATAGTTCAAGAGGTCATAGTTCCATAGGCGTAGTTCCAGAGTGGGTAGTTCCAAAGGTTATAGTTCCAAAGGGCATAGTTCCAGAGGGCATAATTCCCGAGTTCATAGTTCTAGAGGGTGTAGTTCCATAGGTCATAGTTCCACAGGTCACAATTCCACAATTCATAGTTCCAGAGGGCTTAGTTCCACAGGTCATAGTTCCAAAGGGCGTAGTTCCAGAGGGATTAGTTCCAGAGGTCATAGTTCCAGAGGGCATAGTTCCAGAGGGCGTTGTTCCAAAGGTCATAGTTCCAAAGGGCGTCATTCCAGAGGGTGTAGTTCTAGAGGTCATAGTTCCAAAGGGCGTAGTTCCAGAGGACGTAGTTCCAGAGGTCATAGTTCCAAAGGCGTAGTTCCAGAGGGTGTAGTCCCAAAGGTCATAGTTCCAAAGGTCGTAGTTCCAGAGGGAATAGTTCTAGAGGGTGTAGTTCCATAGGTCATAGTTCCACAGGTCACAATTCCACAGGTCATAGTTCCAGAGGGTGTAGTTCCAGAGGTCATAGTTCCAAAGGGTGTAGTTCTAGAGGGCTTAGTTCCAGAGGTCATAGTTCCAGAGGTCATAGTTCCAAAAGGCGTAGTTCCAGAGGTCATAGTTCCAGAGGGCGTAGTTCCACAGGTCATAGTTTGACAGGTCACAGTTCCACAAGTCATAGTTCCAGAGGGTGTAGTTCCAAAGGGCGTAGTTCCAGTGGTCATAGTTTCAGAGGGCGTAGTTCCATAGGTCATACTTCCATAGGTCACAATTCCACAGGTCATAGTTCCAGAGGGCGTAGTTCCACAAGTCAGAGTTCCAAAGGGCGTAGTTCTAGAGGGCTTAGTTCCACAGGTCATAGTTCCAAAGGGTGTAGTTCCAGAGGGCATAATTCCAGAGGTCATAGTTCCAGAGGCGTAGTTCCAGAGGGCGTAGTTCCAAAGGTCATAGATCAAAAGGGCGTAGTTCCAGAGGGCATGGTTCTAGAGGGCATAGTTCTAGAGGGCATAGTTCCATAGGTCATAGTTCCACAGGTCACAATTCCACTGGTCATAGTTTCAGAGGGCGTAGTTCGAGAGGTCATAGTTCCAAAGGGCGTAGTTCCAGAGGGATTAGTTCTAGAGATCATAGTTCCACAGGTCATATTTCCAGAGGGCGTAGTTCCAGAGGTCATAGTTCCAGAGGGCGTAGTTCCACAGGTCATAGTTCCACAGGTCACAATTCCACAGGTCATAGTTCTAGAGGGCGTAGTTCCACAGGTCATAGTTCCACAAGTCACAATTCCAGAGGTCATAGTTCCAAAGGGCGTAGTTCCAGAGGTCATAGTTCCAAAGGGTGCAGTTCTAGAGGACGTAGTTCCAGAGGTCATAGTTCCTCAGGGCGTAGTTCCACAGGTCATAGTTCCACAGGTCACAATTCCATAGGTCATAGTTCGAGAGGGCATAGTTCCACAGGTCATAGTTCCGAAGGGCATAGTTCCATAGGTCATAGTTCCAAAGGGCGTAGTTCCAGAGGGCTTAGTTCCAGAGGTCATATTTCCAAAGGGCATAGTTCCAGAGGGCGTAGTTCCAGAGGTCCTAGTTCCATAGGTGTACTTCTAGAGGGCGTAGTTCCACAGGTCATAGTTCCAAACGACATAGTTCCAGAGGGCGTAGTTCTAGAGATCATAGTTTCAGAGGTCATAGTTCCAGAGGGCATAGTTCCATAGGTCATAGTTCCACATGTCACAATTCCATAGGTTATAGTTCCAGAGGGCGTAGTTCCACAGGTCATAGTTCCAAAGGGCGTAGTTCCAGAGGGCTTAGTTCCACAGGTCATAGTTCCAAAGGGCGTAGTTCTAGAGGGCATAGTTCCAGAGGTCATAGTTCCATAGGCGTAGTTCCAGAGGGTGTAGTTCCAGAGGGCGTAGTTCCACAAGTCATAGTTCCAAAGGGAATAGTTCCAGAGGGTGTAGTTCCAGAGGGCATAGTTCCAGAGGGCATAGTTCCATAGGTCATAGTTCCACATGTCACAATTCCACAGGTTATAGTTCCAAAGGACGTAGTTCCATAGGTCGTAGTTCGTAAGGGCGTAGTTCTAGAGGGCGTAGTTGTAGAGGTCATAGTTCCATAGGGCATAGTTCTAGAGGTCAGGATTCCAATGGTCATAGTTCCAAAGGGACTAGTTCTAGAGGGCGTAGTTCTATAGGTCATAGTTCCAGAGGGTGTAGTTCTAGAGGTCATAGTTCCAAAGGGCATAGTTTTAGATGGCGTAGTTCCAAAGGTCATAGTTTTAGAGGCATAGTTCCAAAGTGCGTAGTTCCAAAGGGTGTACTTCCAGAGGGCATAGTTCCAGAGGTCATAGTTCCAGAGGGCGTAGTTCCATAGGTCATAGTTCCACAGTTCACAATTCCACAAGTCATAGTTCGAGAGGGTGTAGTTCCACAGGTCATAGTTTCAAAGAGCATAGTTCCACAGAGCTTAGTTCTAGAGGTCATAGTTCCAGAGGGTGTAGTTCCAGAGGGCATAGTTCTAGAGGTAATAGTTCCAAAGGGTGTAGTTCCAGAGGGCGTAGTTCCAGAGGTCATAGTTCCAGAGGCGTAGTTCCAGAGGGCGTAGTTCCAAAGGTCATAGTTCCAAAGGGCGTATTTCTAGAGGGCATAGTTCCACAGGTCATAGTTCTAGAGGGCCTAGTTCTAGAGGTCACAGTTCCAAAGGGAGTAGTTCCAGAGGGCGTTGTTCCAGAGGCATAGTTCCAGAGGGCGTAGTTCCACAGGTCATAGTTCCAAAGGGTGTAGTTCCATAGGGCATAGTTCCAAAGGTCATAGTTCCAAAGGGCATAGTTCCATAGGTCATAGTTCCACAGGTCACAATTCTATAGGTCATAGTTCAAGAGGGCGTAGTTCCACAGGTCATAGTTCCAAAGGGCATAGTTCCAGAGGGCATAGTTCCACAGGTCATAGTTCCAGAGGGTGTAGTTCGAGAGGTCATAGTTCCAGAGGGCGTAGTTCTAGAGGCGTAGTTCCAGAGGGCATAGTTCCACAGGTCATAGTTCCAAAGGGAATAGTTCCAGAGGGCATAGTTCCAGAGGGCATATCTCTAGAGGTCATAGTTTCGTAGGTCCTAGTTCCACATGGCGTAGTTCCAAAGGTCATAGTTCCACTGGTCATAGTTCCACAGGTCACAATTCCACAGGTCATAGTTCCAGAGGGCATAGTTCCACATGTCATAGTTCCAGAAGGTGTAGTTCCAAAGGTATTAGTTCCATGGGTCATAGTTCTTGGGGTCATTCCACATGTCATAGCTCTAGAGGGCGTAGTTCTAGAGGTCATAGTTCCACAGGTAATTCTAGAGCTCATAGTTTCAGAGGGCATAGTTCAAGAGGTCATAGTTTCAGAGGGCGTAATTCCAGAGGTCACAATTCTAGAGGTCACAATTCACAGTTCCATGGGTCATAGTTCCAAAGGTCATAGTTACAAAGGGCATAGTTCCAGAGGTCATAGTTCTAGAGGTCATAGTTCCATAGGGCGTAGTTCCAAAGGTCATAGTTCCAGAGGGTGTGGTTCTATAGGTCATAGTTCCACAAGTCATAGTTCCACAAGTCATAGTTCTATAGGTCATAGTTCCAAAGGTCATAGTTCCATAGGTCATAGTTCTAGATGGCATAATTCCAGAGGGCATAGTTCCAGAGGTCATAGTTCTAGAGGGCATAGTTCTAGAGATCAAAGTTCCAGAGGTCATAGTTCCAGAGGGTGTAGTTCAAGAGGTTATAGTTCCAGAGGGCATAGATCCAGATGTTACAGTTCCATAGGTCACAATTCCACATGTCATAGTTCCAAAGTTCATAGTTCTAGATGGCGTAGTTACAGAGGTCATAGTTCCAGAGGGCATAGTTCCAGAGGTCATAGTTCCAGAGGGCGTAGTTCTAGAGGTCATAGTTCTAGAGGGCGTAGTTCCACAGGTCATAGTTCTAGAGGTCGTAGTTCTAGAGGGCATAGTTCCATAGGTCATAGTTCCATAGATCACAGTTCCACAGATCATAGTTCCATAGGTCATAGTTCCATAGGACATAACCTACGATCTATAGCATCATTACTTGACCTATATCACTATATTTAAAATACGGTTGGAGCACTTAATAATGTTTTTCATTTCAATCCTATTGCATTTGTTTTCCTGGTTAAGATTTGTCACCTATAAATGCCAAGTATGTTGTCTCTCAAGACCATGATCTTCATTTTTTTTGGAGTTGTAAGACTTGTTCAAGGTAAAGAATCTAGTTTGTGTCTTTACTGGAAGGAAATGGGAGTTTTGTACATATTCACAATTTAACAATATTAAATGTTAAAACACATGTACATTGCAATGAATCACTATGTACAGAGTAATACTGCAAAAATACACCAAAATATTTAGAGAAAAAAAATATAGAACCCAAGTTCTTAGTCTTGATATTAAATGAAGTCGAAGAACTAGATGTCTTTATTTTCATATTTATATTGACTTTGTTTCATTTAAATTATCTCTTTCCAAACTCGTCCTTCGCTTCCTTTCCTTCATCGTGAGAGATTGAATATTCAACTCCACTATGAGCTGAATATGTTTTAAACTTAGAGATAACATAGTAATATTTTTGTTCATCGTGAGAGATTGAATATTCAACTCCACTATGAGCTGAATATGTTTTAAACTTAGAGATAACATAGTAATATTTTTGTTATTGGACATATGGGCACTTAANATATGGTCTTCTTGGTGCTAATGTATTTTTTATAAGGTCTTCTTTGCATTGATGAATAAATTAATTTATGTTCAAATATTTTACTAAATCATTGCAACTTTGAATTGGTTCCATAAAGAGAATGCATTAAGACTCTTCACACATGAATTTATTTTCCCTTCTTTGTAATGCACATATATATTTTAAGGATAACCTTAGTGTTTAGATAATGCATTTAAAAAAAAAGATATTTGATCTTACGACCTAAAGAGAATGGTATAGGTGAATATATCCTAATGCTCATAGATAATGGTGTAGTTTATATGTGCTAATGTTGTTTAAAATAAACTCATTCTATATGAAAATTAATTACATCATATGTAAAGTCACTTCTATCTAAGTTCAATACTCTAAGATAGTTTATCAGTGCATAAGTACTTAAATTATAATCTCCTATAGAGTTCATAATTTTAATTCCACATCAACTAAGAAATTGTTTTTCCCACTAACAACAACAAGGGCATATTTTATTGCTTAGTGGGAACCTTGTTTACCATGTCTTAGGGGTTGGGGAACCATGTCACCTCTTTGTCCACCTCATCCTTCTAGATTTTTCCTCTTAGGATCCATCAAGAAACACTATATTCTACCTTAAAAGCCCTGTTAATGTGATAACTCAAAGAAACAAAAGGTTGTTGTCTCCTATGGAAATAAAAAGTCAAGTTTCATTTCAATGGGGGAGAATAAACATATGAAATCCTTCTAAATATTGAAGTTATTTAGACCTAGGTTTTCTCTTGGGTGTGCTTTAGTAGGAAAGCTAATTTAAGGAACCAATTTTGATCAAAATCATTTGTTCTCAAAGGTTTAGATGCCGCAAAATTTAGTAGCCTTAGGTGAATGATGTTACTTAACATGGAAGAGGCTTCTTCAAGGAAACCTACCAATTTTTTGTTGATACACCATCCTAAGGATATAATGTGGTTCATGGGTATTGGACAATGTATGAATCTTTTAACCCAAATAACGTTTTCAATAATAGTAAGAACAGTAGCAGGGGACGGTATATGAGAAGAGATTAGGTTAGGAAGACAATACACGTAAAAATCAAAATCAAATAAACAAGCTCTCCTAGGCTAGGCATTAACCATCTTTAAATCCTACACGATTCGCCAGACTATCAAACACTACATGGTACCCTTGCTACTGAATGTTGCCAATAATGGAGAGCCCACTAGTGTTCCCAGCAAAGGCAAAGCAGAAATTCGTGGAACTATCCACGGGGATGAGATAATTAGTAGCAGGCAAAGAGATATCGACACTGCCCTGGAAATTAAAGACCAGTGTGGGGACCTTCATAGTTTTTAGCCCCGATAAATCATAGCAGGTATCAAACAAAGAAAACTTGCCTGTGGACTTCAGGTTCCTAGTCCCGACCCTGAAAGCATCCCTCATTGTAGTATAAGAAGAATCAACCAAACGCGTCAAAGAGGTCCCAGAATCGATAATGACTCTGTCATTGCCAGTCACATCCATCTGAAACACGGAGGCCGGAATAGAGGCGAGCCTCCTCCCACGAACGCTTATGCCCACCAGTTCAACATAGTAGAATGAATCGAGCTTTAGGTTCCTCAAGAGCGGTGTAAAAATTACGGATTTGGGTATTGTAGCTTTGTCGAAGATTAGGGAACTAGTCGTTCCAGACGCACTCCTGTCGACTAAACAATAAGAAAATCGTTTGTTGAACTGACCCTTACTAGAGGCATCCTATGGGGTCATAATAGGTGGTATCAAAGCTTGAAGCATGATCTATTAAAATGGTGATAGGGAATATCATAGAGATAGTTTGGGCACAAACTTGATGAATTCTTTGGTATGGCAGATTGTTCCATCACAAAGAGATTTTGGGTGTAGGCTTTGGTTTTTGTGTGGTTTGTGATAGAAGTAAGTGCCAAGTTGCGGATGAGATTGTGACTTGTGAACGGTCTTGTGTGCACACTTTGAGAATACTAGGAGAAGAGTTCGTGGGATGAACTGAACACTTGGGCAAGGTAGGCGATCGAAAATTTCATTGTAGAACTCATCGTAGAGTTGATCACAGAGTTTTGGAGAATTCTTTGAGTAAATTCTTAGGTGCCTTGGAAAAAACTCTTGCAAGTAGAATGAAGATACTTGGAGGGTTTTCCATGGTTGGATCACATGCAAATCTAAGTGACACAGAGAGGGATCCCAAGATAGGCAAAATAAAGGATCAACTTGTTATCTTGGAGAACATTGTTGAGCAGATGGCATACGTAATGTATCAACATGGTGATAAGGTTGAACATATGGAGACTAGGATAGGAAAGATGAGGCATGGGTTTAATTATGTCATGTCGGATGACACCAAGGCAGGTCCAAGACGCAATAGATTCATTCACATAGAAGTTGAAAGTCCAAGATGACACCATCACATTCTTGCATGTATGCTTCCCCGACCATGAATTTATGCAATGAATGACATATATCTATAGTTTTAAGATGCCAGAATACGTCTCTACCCTGAAAAAATTTAACACATAATTCCTGCCAAGGAAAGTGCTTTGATACAACTTGTAAGGTACCATATCTATTATAATAGCAAAAAACATAAATATTGCAGAGAATAACAGCGGAACAACACAATATTTGAAACCACAACACCAAAATAATACCTTTCTTGATAGGAAACAATGTTCACTTGCCTCTTCGAGGGGGAAACCTCCAATAGAGCAGTTCTCTATTATAATAATTCTCAAGACAAAGACTTTTCATGCCTCCTACTCTTATTTATACTAATTCTATCTTCTAAAGAACCTTCTAGCGGAAGATATTTCTAGAAGTAGAAGTTTCTATTAGGTCTTCTTACATTGACTTGTTCACATTTATTAAATAGGTCTTATAAACTAATGTCGACCTTAATTACATGAAAAATATATTTTTCTACCTACATGAGGGGTTAGGGAGGTTAGATCCCTAACATATTTAATGATTATGTTTGGGATTACAAACTCTATTAATCTTGGTAAAATTTCTAATTTGTATGTTCTTTATTAAGTTTAGATATGAACTTGCACAAACTGAACCTTGTCAACATCAAAAAACCTAAAATTGGGATTACAACAATGAGAATTATGATTTTTTTCATTCAATTTATAGCGTTATCAAATCGTCATTCTCTTATCCAAAATGATCATTCCCCTTTTCATGATCCAATGCATCTTTATCATTTTTTTCTTCTTCTGCGTCGAGAGGCGCATTCTACAGCCCAATATTAGGTCGATGTGTGATTTCGTGCCTAAATTCAACGTGGAGCTGACACATGTCACTCTTAAATAATAATAATAAAAATTAAGTAAATGAAAATTGTATATGTCGGCTCTAACCTTTTGTGAAATAAAACACACACACACACACACACACAAAGATATTCAAATTAAATTAAACTAACCTAATTAAACCAAGATAAAGG